>JASFXZ010000006.1:9424165-9721876 GCA_032209605.1 Mactromeris polynyma | reverse complement strand
AAATCCTTGCTATTCTCCCTGATTTAATTGGGTAACTATTTTATAAGCAGTCATTAAAAATAAGTATGATGCTATACACATATGGGAAATCTGCGTAAATATTAAGAAGATGTAGGCATATAATACTATTCTAGAAATATTACCCTCAGGAAGCAAGAAACTTTTGTACAAAGAACATACTAAATCATATGCATGACACGTAAAATGAGCCAATGAGTAATGGGTAGAGTGCATACCAATTTATATAATTAGAAATGGCGAACGTAAAATTATGATTTTTGGTTATCAATAGACCCGTCCTCTTATCCCATATTTGTTTAGGTAACTATTTTAATAAGCAGTCATTAAATGTGAAGACGCTATAAGGTGTTAGACCAAATAAAAAGTTATCAAATACTTAGTTTTAGATAGCCACTACAATACTATAATAGAAATATTACACTAACGAAGTACGAAATTATTGTACCAAGAACACACTAAATCATATGCATGAAACGAAAAAGGGAGCAATGGAAATATTGAAATATTTGTACCCAGATTACAAGTAGACCCAGTATACCCTTCAATGCATCCTGCAGGGCAAACACCAGTCTTCGGGTCACATGATGTATGTGACTTGCAATATCCGCAATCTTCAGAACAGTTCATACCATACGTTCCGTGTTCACATTCTATTGCACATATAAATAATAACAATAATTTGTTCTTTTTATGAGCATGTACCTCATGTATTACTAGGAAAATAAGATAATAATATATAAATATATATATATAGTTGTTACAGGGATCATTCACAAAACAATGCCTCACCATAACAGTCTACAACACTTTAGGCATTGAAAAAACTTAACAAACATTTAAAGCATAAATATAAATAATAACCATACAGGGATTTACAGTCTTTGAACTGTCAGTAAAATACATACGAGGAAATACCCAGCCTGCTAGACTCATTATGACAATAAATGCTTTTGGTATCATTTTGTAAAACAAAATACGCTGGATACTGAAGTTATACCTTTTGTGTCCATTAATATGTAACTGGGTAGTAAAACTGTCAAATGTTCACATTTGTAAAAGTATCTATTTATCTATAACAAGGCATGTCGGTACCGTTCAATGACAACTTATTGTATAATTACTTAAGTTGTAAAGAATTTATGTACGACTGCATTGGTAGACATAAAATAAATTATAGATCGAATTGCAAAGTAAATAAGTACCATCTAGACACATGTTTGTTTTTACATAACCAGACAGACATCCGTTACTACAACTCCCATTGTGAACGTTACATCGTCCTACTGAGCACATACCACATTTATGTTGACATGTTTCACCCCATTCACTATAGGCACATTCTAAACGCATATAACATACAATGATAAATAATATGCATACGCGTAAATCGAAATTAAACAGGATAGTTGGGAGTGAGAAATTTAATTTATTTTATATGAACTGGTTAGGATACTTTTAGTTTTTCATGAAGACTGGGGTTATCTTTTGGATGTAACATTTATGATGGTTAAACTAAAACGAAATGTTTCCTATATAAATCAGCTCCGACATTCTGTAACACAACACACAAATGAGAGGATACAGCGACATTATAATGCCAATACATCTCAATGTGTCAGTGTATGTCCTTTCTGTTACTAAATATCAATATACAATGTACACGTAGATCTATTTGTAGTTTTATTTTAAGACTTTGCAAAAAAAGCAAGGAATGGGATATGTAGTAGAAATGTTATTATTGAAACTTTGTGATTAAATTCTCGATGGAATTCGAAGTTTCCACTAAATCAAATGAATAAGTGCAAGTATAAAAGTATACAATTTAAACGTTAAGATAAATGTTAGCAAGGCAATTTGGTAGATTATTTATTTGAAATACTTAATAATATGTAAGGGTAACACATTAAAAATCATTTTCATGTTTGGATTCACTTTTTGTGATCTTGATACAAAGCTCCATTTCCAAAGGTGTGTAGATATATGTAATATTTCATCGAAAATATAAACGTACCCGTTTGGCATTGGGTCCCTTTCCAACCTGGCAGGCACGTGGTACAATTTCCTTGGACTTTGTCACATGTAAATTTACAATTTTTATTACAAGCTTTCGAGCAGTTTAGGCCATATCTCCCGTGATCACATTCTGTATGAAATACATGTATATGGTTAATGAATAAGTTAATAGGGAACCGATATGGTATGGCTAAATTCACAAACCTGAACTTCCCTACACAGATTCAGACACGAAATGGCTGGATGCATACGTTCCGAAGGGACAAAAACAAATCCCAAATCAAACATTTCAACGGCATTTTAATATGTGCTATAACTGCAAATTTACGAATAATAAATAAACCGTTTTCTACCTTAGCACATGTATACAAACATACATTTAAGCCGAATGTGTATGGTATTTTAAAACATAGAAGTGTCGCTAAATATTTTACCATTTTCATATTTCTTTGTACACACGATTTAACTCTCTAAGCGGTTTGAAAATTGCATTTACTAGTTTTCTATACTATGCATTTAATAACTTTAAAATAGATTAAAAACTAGAATGTCTTGAAAGATATTTTATGTCCCTGCCATGATATGGCGGAATGGTATTCAGTTGTCGATGGGTTATGATTTGATGGAATGGTATGCAGTTGTCCATGTGTTCGTCTGTAAGTCAGTCTCTCCGTCTGTCCCGCTGTTCGCCCGTGTCAAAGTCGTGTCCGGCCTAGTACAATTTTGTCTATATTGTGATTTTGCAATACGTTGCAAAAAATGTTAACCATTCTAAAATGATGTGTTGCATGCAATAATGGTGCCCATCCCTTATAGTAGTGTCCTTTTGCCTATGTTTACTGTAGTGAATACGGTTATTCGTGTTCGATCCAGCAGTTGTTGTATTTTGTTTGATTTTGAAGTACCTTGGCACAGACAAGCACATTAATATGACGACATGTCGCATGCATAAACTGTGTCCATAGCTCAAAGGTCATGGTGCAGGATTGAAATTCGTTCATGTTCCCAAAATAATTATGTACGGACCAGAGCTTCGTTGACTAAAGTGGTATTTTAAATAACTTGGGCAAATTGCCATGATAATAAGGTGATGTATTGATTCAACATTGGTGTCGATATCAGAAAGGCATTCAATGTCACAGTGAACATGCGATTTATGAGATTTTGAAATATAATTCTTTTAGACAATTATATGAATAAAAATGCCGATCAATTCAAGTAAGTTGACAAGTACGATGTATGACAAGGTTGCAAAGGATTCTTCGCAAACTGACCGTCGCGTCATTGTCATGTAAACAGACAAAATAGCACGTGTTTCATATGACCTGAATACAGGTAACCATACGCTCCCACACAGTGTTTTAATTCCACTGCTGTTACATTCACCCGCTGCTTTATAACGCAGTACATTTTGATGTTTGACCTTTTGAACCTTTCTGATATATCCAATGATTTAGTCGCAGTAAATGAAATCTCTGTGATTTTAAATTTCATTGATCCACACGATCACGCGACTACTGAATTTATAATACCCGGGTAGTTTCCCGTCTTTGAACCAACCAAATGTATATGCAATATAATTATGGCCTTTCGTGTCGAGAAAAATATTGACGATCAAGCCAATCTTTTTTATTTCATGTCATTTAGCATTTACAGACAGTAAAGTAATGGCCTTAAATTACTAAACATTTACAGGCATTGGAATAATTTTGGCATACCGACGAAACGATAGTCAGTTATGTTCGATTTATTTTGTTTCTCTAGCAATTTATATTGTCGCAGTGCCAGTTATATGGCACTGGGAGCTGTCTTTTTAGTGCACGATCGCACAATCTTTATTTACACATGTTTATGTCCTACTTTTAGGACATAAGTGAGTCGTTACAAGCCGCTCGCTGAATGGCTGTGGACGCATGTCGATTCCCCAGACTTAAAATAGAAAATGTCAGTTGCGCAGGAGTTATAAAGCAGAGGGTGATTATGAACGTATCGGAATAAGCGCCCGATGCTAAAGGAGAGTAAGGTAACCATTGTAAAGCGACATAGCTTACCACTGCCCTGTGCATTCGCTACTGAAAAGACAATTAACAAATTAAATGAAAAGAAACCTCGCACATCACAATTATTGAATAGATTGATCCAAAATCTATATGTAATCATGTATGAAAATAACACCTTAACTTGGGGATTGTATCAGCCTAAATCCCCCTTCCCACCTTGCTCACGACCTTGCTCACGACCAACGCCGACGTTGAAAAGTTGTTAAGATCGGCGTTGGTCGTGGCGATTATGCAAATTTCACAACAAACACGATATAGCCCGTCTGTGTCAAGACCTTTCCACGACGGTCGTACAACCATTGTGGAAAGTCGCACGACTTTGCTACGATCCATCTCGATGGTCGTGGTGGATCGTAACAAGGTTACAAGGATCCATTCAAAACAAAGCGATACTATGAACCTGTATCGAACGCACTACCACTGTACCATCGGAAAGTTGTGTCAAATACTTGTAATGAACCGATAAATTTGCAAAGCAACGAATACTCTTTCTAACACAGTATTTTCACGAAAGTTGATGTACGTATGGATTTAAGTGATGAAACAAAAAGACAGGAACAGATCATATAAGACACCTACGTGATAATAGACAATACGAATTACCTTAAATTTACCCACTTAATTCAATACATTTATGTTTTGTTTCAAGTTTTTCTTTAAAATATATATGTTATAGGCAAAACAGATCCTCAGTGAAGCTAGATATACTATGGTGACGTTATTTACGTAGAATTACACTTTTGTAGGGAATAACACAATTTCATTCGTATAAATGCGATAAGTCACGTGTCCCGTAGCTGGCCTAAGTGGACTAACTTAATTACCTTTATTGCATTTTCCAGCAGTTCCGGACCATCTTTCTTGACAACCAGAAGTACAAATACCACTTATTCTGTGTTCCATGTCCTCAGAAGATTTACAAAAACAGTTTTCTGAACAATCGTATCCACATTTGTTTGCCGGACATTCTAAAATATGTCAAGTAAGGTTCCAGAAAAACACATGATATACATATAATTCATTTTTGATAAAGATCATCCGGTGTTAATTTGGTCTTACGCCATTGTTCGACATGCTTTTATTTCTACATGGCGGTCCAATGACCATTGATCATAGAATTACTTATCAACATTATTGCCCTTCAACAAGCAGCTGTCCGTAGGTAGAGGACACATTACATTAGCCATATGACAAAAGGCAGCAGAGAATACGTAGCTACAAGGAACACCACATACATAAGACAGTGACTCACCACGCAGACCTCCGGGAAAACACCAATCCGCACAATATGCTAAGGAACAGAGGCACAAGGAATGGCCTGGCAGACCATGAGGAATAACTAAGAGAATCAAAGTGGACAGTGAAAGAGGGGGGGGGGGGTTAATGGATGGAAAAGATCACAGGACAAGTCAAGACAGCTAGCAGCAATAGGCCGAAACTGGGCAGGAAATAACCTTAACCCTATATAAAGTGACATAATTGCACAGGGGAGAGCGAAATACAAAACACTCTTAAAACACAAACAGAAATAAGAACCAAACAGCGAAATACAGCCTTGAAACTGTCAATGAAAATACTGGGGAGGGGGGGGGGGGTAGATGGGTTTAACAGCTAGCTAACCTCACATTTAATAGCTATATGGTCACTAATTTCTAACATATTGATATACACACAACCCGACAACAGTCGGCAGCAACTAATCCATAAACACCAATAACCATTATGCACCCTAAATAATGGTAATGTGTAAAAAGAAATTAAATGCCTAGAAAAAAAGTGAAAACAAATATAAATCAATACACGTAGAAGCAAATTATTGTCAGACTCTACAACTTAAAGAAGAATAACTATTGTTTGAAATTGTATCAAGATAGATATTGTCCTTGTCGTTTAATGACGTAGTGATATATACAGGCATGAAATGACGTCAAAATAAAAACGGACGCCGGTAGAAAGAAGCTGGAAAGCTAGGGTTAAGACGGACATTACCTGTCCCGCCAGGATCACCCTGGTTACAGCGGAATGCTTTACCAACTGAGCTTAGCAGATGGATCTTCATTTCCTTTATTACTGGACTCGACTTAATATTCAAACGATGCAAAATGAAGCTTGAGATCACTTTTAACGTAGATAAATGATCAACATGCGTCTGCCAAACAGTATAAAGTTAATATTCAGGATGAAGTTAACAACGTGTTCGAAAATGAATATAACAACTGTTGATGGTGACGATAGGATGCTTATTTATTACAATGATCTCGGTCAGTATATTGTTACATACTGTTAAGCCGAACGTTTGCATTGCGGAACATAAAAGTTATATGTGGAAGAAGGGTAAACCTGAATTTCCCTATGGAATATTTTGCAAATGAAACTTGTTGTGGAATAACAGGAATAATGATCAGGAAAATATATAAATTTGTGTGAGATAAACTGGTCGCATATCAAGAGTGTATAACTTCAGACCCATGCGCTGTTTTATGTCTGCTGCTAAAACCGTCTTCACAGAGTCAAACAGATGGCGAATGCTACAGCTAATACGAAATACATAATAACTGATAATAAGCACAACTCGCTAAATATATATGTTTTATTTATACCAATTTCTGTCTGGAAAATGGATTAGAATGAAAGGCTAGAGATGATGTGTCGTTTTCTATCTCTCCTTGACTTGGCATTGTCAAAAGCAGCCGATTGACGATTTGCTTTGCGGATAAAAAAAGTAATGGCAGTACTTATCGCAAATTTCAATTTTCTAATTGGTCATTTTATGCCTTTGGTGTTCATTAAATTGTATTGTAATCTTTCATACGTGGATATTTTTGAACGATCGTGCATAGAATGTTGGTATTTAAAAGCTTGCGGAGCGGGCCAGGTATGAAATTATACAAATTGAGTTATATATATATTGCAACATATCTGTTTAGAAAAATATGACATAGTAAAAGTCATAAATTAGAACGGTATTTGTGTACTTACCTCCAAATACTTGCATTTCACAAACGACTATAGGGGGTATATTTGCTTCTAAACGTAACCGTTGACTAAGTTGGTTTAGATGTATATATGCATGTTTGGTTTGAAAATTCATCACTTTCGTTTCACCTTCTGTTCTGATGCGGAACTCTGAATAAAACAGATACGATTATTAATTCAAATATAATATTGAAATCTGTGCCATTAATTAATTGTATAAAAATGAAGAAATTGAATTTGTCATAAAGCTTTACATAATCATAATACGCTAGCAAATATTAACTCATACATTTAAACATTAGACATGTAACTACATGTACCTACACGTGTTTAAGTACGTATTACCCCAACGACATACCCGGTATCTCATACTCATTTGCGATTTTTATTCTGTACCTAATATTCATAACTACTCAGTTAGCTATTGCAGAATATGTCCACATTTCAAATAGATTGTATTACCTTGGTTGCATAATGTGATATTCACACCGGAAATGTTAACTAGAGTTCCAAGGTTTATCACTAACAAGTGATTACCATCAGTTGTCTTGAAACTACTATCCAGAACTAAAGCACCGACTTTGTCATCCCGCCGTGGACTTGACAGAAAAGGTTTTCGAAATGCGAAATTTCTACCTGCAAAGGTGTTTATATATACTATAATCGGAGCAAACAGTGGACCGAAATAACAACTGAATGACGTAGCTGAAATTAAACAGCTTGTAGTTTAACCTGTTAAAGTTATGTATACAATTCTAAATTGTGACAAATTATGACTTTAGAACTTTACACTAGAAACATAGGTACTACGTCAACACATACCATCCGAAGATAAAGAATAAGAATATGCGTACTTTAGTACTAAGGCTTACGAACGAATTTTCAATTTCTTGCAAGTGAACATAATTAACCAATATTGACCGACCGTCCTAGATTTGTACGCCCCGTTGTATATTGGTCACATATCATCACTGTCCTTGTTATGTATGACGATAAAACAGTAAAAAGTGGCAAACCTTTATAATCAAGTAATACACTCACCTCCATTGATTCTAACATCACACAATACTAGCTGAGATGTTGTATTTGACAATTGAATTCTCACTTGATTTCCAGCTAAAGGTTGTTTACATTGTACATGTATATGATTACTTTCGAGTTCTGTAAAATCGTGTTGGTAACATATTTGTTTATATGTTGGAACGTAATCAGATGTCTTCCTCTCGTTTTCGGGTTGATATTCCACTGTGACTTCAAATCCACGAAAGTAATCTACAGAATACCGATTAATCAATTCATTATGTAATATATAAGACATTGTACGACACGAAACACGCAAATAATTGTAATAACTCGGCCTATTCAAGAAAATAGCAATTTTCTGAATATTGTTTGAACACCCCTCACACGGTTTATGTTGATGGTTATCATCGTCTGTATTGTAAGACTCAGTTCAATATTGAAATAAATATGTAAATAGCGAAATGTCGAGATTGGTTCATAGGTAACATGCATTTGTGTAAATTCTCAACGAATATTGACTTCAAATAGAATGCAATTAGCTAGATTCTTATCAGTGTCTGGTTGTGTTGTATATTGCAGTATTTTATATATGTATAGGGGGCAAATGTTTTAGTAATAACCAAACTCGTGTCATGACAACTATAGTCCATTCATTCTACGTAAAGATGGCCAAACCTTCAAATAATTGCAACAGAAATGATTTTCACTGTTTATGAAAGTTAAATCTATATAGAACAACATATCAAAAAGTCTAACAAAATCTAAGTTGCAGAACTACTTGAAATTCGTCTGTTTTAACACCACCTCATTTTTACAAAAATGTCTTTTTAATGCCAATTATGTACCAGAAGACTTCTTGACAGCAAAATATTTATATAGACTCCATTCAATGATTACAAGGAAAACTGAATATATCCTTAAATTAAAGTGATAGAAAATACCCTACCCTCTTATACAAAATCTATAGTTAAATTAAGAAAGTCGCCAGTAACTTCGAAACATTATTCAAAAGTTAGAAGTATATTAGATGTACGTGTATTCAACTATACATCGTTATACATCTTAGTGGATTGACAAAAACATAAGTAGGCCTAGTCTAACAACATGTAGTACATAAATATAAACCTACTAAATTGTAATATACGACCCACCGATTAAATGCTTAAATAACAGTGCAATATAACCAACCACAACAATTACAGCAATGACACAATCAACATTAAACAAAATGATGTTACTGCTGTTAATAATTTTGTTCCCAGAATATTCTAATTCACAGTAATAGCTCCCGTCCCGCTCTGTTATTAATGCATGCATTATTTCCAAAATGTTAGCCTACACAATTGCATGTGATACATTAAGACGAAAAGTAAATATTTTAGAACAAACAAACACTCACTTGAAATAGTAATAATGATCAGAAAAGAAATGAAATAGCAAAAATTGTTAGAAAAAAGTGCTGGAAGTACCATGGTTTAAGCATTGTATTAATATTAATTGCTATATTCACGCTATTTCTCTTAAAGCTTATTCTATGTACTCGTAATTATTTTGTCTGTACATGTAATATTGTCATCTGATGTGGTTTGTCCTATTGAACAACTTATACGCTGACATTCACCACACTCTGAATCCAAACCATGCTTCATGCGAGTACAACACTTGGTGTCACACATAGCTTTACAGTTACATCATTGGCGACAGCATATTTCCATCCCCGGTCCAAAACCAAGGATTCATACCATACGTATCTCTTAACCAATGTTGCGCTTGAAGATAAACACACTGCTGCACTTGTAGGGGGTAAAGCATGGACTTTCATGAACAAAATTGTGATTGTCAAGACTTTGGTTACGCTCCCATACATGAATGCAGCGCTCTCATTACAGGACCGCTGATTTATTGCTTTATGACCTAGTATATTTTGATATTTGATTTTAACATGTCTGGTTTAGCCAATGAGATATCGCAGTATATAGTATAACTGCTTTGTTGTACTATTTTCATTGATCAGTAAGGCACGTGACTTCTGAGTTTATAATACAGAAGAACTACGAAACCTTGAACTGTTTTGTCTCGAACACAGAAGATACCTCGAACAGGTTCTTAAATCCCGACAAAATCCCTTCTCATTTCATATTATCTAACAGTAGATCACTCGAACAGTGTGGAGCATGTTTTGCGGTCCCTAGCTACCATTTCCTTCATTTCCCCCCATAAATAGGTCGAACAATGCAGTACATATCAACTTTGATTGATCAGTTGTTATTTGTTTGTTTGTTGACGAGTGAGATTGGCAACATATTTTATTCGCAAGTCGTGCAAATTACTTGACTGTTGTACTACATACATGCACATCGTGCTAAGTACTTGACTGTTAAACTATATTGTATATATGATATATTTATGTACGTAATTGAGAAACAATCGTTAAGTAGATCATTAAATACTTAATGAACAATAGAAGAGAAATTTTAAACAATAGAGCTAACTTTATTGGCAAATCCGATGTCATGTTTGGTATGAATACGACCGGAAATTTATTTGATTTAAATCATTAATTGATGTATACATGTTCTTATTGTATGTCTTCCATGAACGACAAACTTGTTATTACTGTTCTTCTAAAATAGTACATTGTCGTTGTAATTTCGTGATGTAAATGAGAATAAACGAATTATTTGATTGAATTTGTTTAAGTTTTTTTTTCATTTCTTTTTTATTTATTATTTTTATGGATTATGCTATGACTATTGATCGAAGTGCATTTAATATGACAACACAAACAACACACGCCTGTCATGATGGCAACACGCTTAATACACATGTACCTGCGACAGTCAGTTTGTACAAACACATGCTTACCAAAGATACCTCGAACAATTGATTGCTCGAACTTATTGCTAGATTCCACGGCAGTTCGACATTTCGAAGTTCTACAGCAGACAGGTATTTTTCCGTTTTAGAAATAAAAAATATCATGGTCAAGCGTATCCAGGGAGTATGTGATGATCTTGGTAATCTGTTTGATTTCACGTCTAGAAAACCTTTCAGAAGGTAGTGATTCGTTTCAGCATCGAGAATTGTGTAGTAATATGCATTAAATATATTGTGGTGACTTGAATGCCGAGTCACGGGATGACGTATATTAAAATACACAGGTTCCGCAGCACCGACAGCTGTATGAATGGCTTTAAATTACTGCGCATTTATAGGCATATGAAATAATTTGGCATATATGGCCCTTAATGTGAATTTTAGTACAAGTACATACGTAAGTTACACATTCTTTGCTTCGGTAACTTGTTCCATGTCTTTTAAAACTTGTCAATTTTTTTCAAGAATTTCTCCAACATACCCTATCATAATGGTACACAGGTTGGGCCATATCTATAATTTGACATGACATCGTAATGTTGGTCACTTATGTTTGATTTTTTCTACCAATGAACTTACATTGTCTTAGTACATTTGTATTATGCACTAAAGCAGTGAAAGCTCACTACTCGGTAAACAATCACGTACTCGTTATTTGCATAATAATGTTTACTGTCACATTTTTGCAAGCTGGTCTCCGATTGGCTATTCACACATTCCGCTTCGCATGTCTAAAATAGAAATACTGTTGTGCAAGAGTTATAAAGCAATGGGTGATTATGAAGTTTTCAAGATAAGTGCCCAATGATAAAAGGGGGGTAATCCATTATACAAATATGTCATTACTTCTTCACCAGGTTTAACTTTATATTGCTATGCTACACACGCAGTAAGGAATACACTTGCTACTTTTATCTATGAACTTTTATTAGGCAAGACCGTTACCAAAATATGTTGTGTCACATCCAGTAAATGAATGAATGATTGAAAGAATGACAGGGTACTACCCAATTCAGCTCCAAGTTTAATTTGAGTATAAGTGATGTTCCAAACCTTTTTAACACTTAATGTTCATCGTATTTGTACCATATACAAATTGCATATTGTGACTGGTAATGTCAGACAAGCAGCATAATACAATTATGAGGTCTGTATCCCCCCTACAGTGCTTGTATCACAACGTGAAGTACAAACCAATGCAGTAACAAATATAAAGGTTACAACTTTACCAGCGCTATGAAATACATTACAGTCACTTTCATTGAAGTTCTTGCTTAACATATTGATGAAATATTGCTAGTTATGATGAAATTAACACTTGGATATGTAGTTTCTTAAGTTCTTCTTTGATGAATGATATCTTTTATAGAATGACAGTGGGAATAATCATTCAACACAACAATAATGTTAAGATTCAGCATAATTATCTTAATTTGTTCCATTTCGCAGAAACAAACATCAATATTGTATAGCATGCTACGAGATTTGTACATTTTGAGGCTTAAAAAAACAATGATTACAAATAAATAATATTAAAGTTGTTATACATCGAACAAATGAATGTTTCGCCATTCTTCAATCTTGGGCAAAATTTTGGCACATACCCGCTTCCGTAGGAAAAAAATTTGACAAGAAATATTTTTAAGGTCCCAAAATTATTTTTCATCCGATTCGTTAAAATTATAAGCAAAGATTCACCATTGATCTACATGTATCAAATGTATGCTTTGGTAAGACAATGTGTGTTTTTTATAATAATCTAAACATTTCAAACGAAAAAATAAGGCAAGAAGAAATCATTGAAAATCACTTAAATATGGCATGATAGCAATCTAATCTGCAAAGGAATGACTATCGCATATATTTTATGTACTTTTGAATTCATATATTATTAAAAATCTAACACTTAGTCTAAGCGGTATTTATAGCGAGTTTATACATTGTTTACATGTGTGTGTTGACGAATTCATCATGGGCGATTGCAAATAATATTTAGAATATGGTGTAGAATATGCGCCATTTTTTCAAAGGTGTTTTTACATTTTTCTTTTTTTTCTTTTTTTCTTTTTCTGCATCAAAGATTTTGTTAGACTTTTGATATGTTGTTTATACAGTATTATTCTGACACATATACTTGAAAACATTTCTGTTGCAATTATTTGAGGGTTAAAATTAGATTGACTGGACTACTAGGCACCTATGAATGACTGGCAAACCATAAATACTACAATTAGTAACCTCTTAGATACAAATATTGATAGTTATTGTCTTCGAACAGATATTATGGGGGACTTCAAAGTGATGAAGTAGTCTGCAGCGGTGCTAAGGTTATGAAGTTGACGCAAAGTAAATGCTGATGCTAAGTGATATATGTACTGCTAAATGATAAAAAAAGTGATTTAAATTTATACTATATCTCAAGTCGGTTTAATCATTTAGTTTCACATGCCCCTGACTAGGATACAAATGTTTTTGTTTCATTTCTACAGTTTGTACATGACTTGAATGAAGTAACGTACTATTTGCAGTTCAATGAATTATTTTTAAAATTTAATCCCTGTTAAAATAATACAGTTCAAATTACGCGTCGCTTGACCGATGCATAAGCCAATTAGCAAGTTGGTCAATCAATGCGCTCTGTCTGCTGAGATAAATAATCGCGTTAAGCCCCGGTCACAACCGGCCGTCACCTGTCTGCGGCGGGTCTCCGACGGATTTCACAGAAAATCCGAGCCTTGGACGCACGGGTTCGCACGTTTTTTGAGCTCTTAGGAGCACACTGGCCTCCGCAGTTGGCTGTTGAACATGTCCAACAGTGTTTGCGGTTGGCTACTTTTTTCCGTGAACGCGCGTGACACGTGCAGTCATCGCAAATACAAGCACTGCGCTGCACGTCCATCTTGCGGGGATTGTAAGGTTTGTAATGCCCCGGCCACAACCGGCCGTACACCTGGCTGCGGCGGGTCTACGATGGATTTCGCAGAAAATCCGAGCGTTTGACGCACTAGTCCACACGTTTTTCTAAGCTACGTTTTTCATAAATGCACGTGACACGTGCAGTCAACACAAGGAGCAGCACGGAGGTGCACATCCATCTTGCGGTGACTTCAAGGTTTGCTTCTGGCATCAAATGCATATTCATTCTGCGGTGGCTGCAAGATCACCGCACAACCAACGTACTTGCACTGTGCAAACGATGCAAGGTGACAGCACACCTTACCGCAAACTTGCGATCGATGTAGAGCGGAAGTACGATCATCTTAGATTGGAGATGAAACTGTAGTCTGAGATCCAATATCAAAAACGCCTCTTGGGTTCTCCTGTGGTGCCGACGCAATCGATGGGATAAGCAGTCTTCTTGAAGCCGAAATGACCTATTGTACTCGCCTAGTATGTTTATACACTCGAAATACTCGCTCGTGACTCGAGAAGGTTACGTACGCACTTCGTGCGAACATCGCAGGGCTTCTTGCAGTCATCTTACGGAGCCGTTCGGAGTCGAACACAGCAGTGCGGAGCCGCACCTTGCCGTACGTCAGATGCACGTCACCTACACGGGGTTGTACGCTCCACTTGCGGGTATTATGTTGGTGTTTTCGTGCGGACGCTGCTAGACAACCGCAACGTAAGTTGCCTGTATGATGTCTTTACAGTTGATACAGTCGTGTCTGATCACAAAGAACCATAGGGATTTGCCTGCAACCCGACCGCAGCTGTGGAAACGTACGTGCAACAAAACGCACGATGAGTTGGGCCGAGGCACTAGCATTTACCTGTTTTAACACCTAACGAAATCGAATTGGTGTATAACCTTCTAACCGATAATGTTTCAAATTACATACAAATTAGTACTTCATATCAAAACGTTTTATTTATCCAAATCCGTTATACAATAAATTATAGAAAAGCTTAGTTGGGAAAGAAAATGTTTTTATAACCGAGTATATTATAAGTATGTTCCACTATATTATGGAGTATTCTTGCTACTATAGAAATCAGTTTTATATTGTTCGTAAACTTGAGGAATAAATACCTACACATGTGGGACAGGAATGTGTAAGTTTTGGTGAGATTTTGTGAGACATTCATAGAAATAGTCTCCCATTTGTGAAGAAAATACATCAATTTGTTACAGGGAACGCACCAAACACAAGACAATGTCTATCCACTCAGATCCCTGGGAAAACAAAAAAACTACAAAACATTAGACACCGAGGACTTGCAAGGATAAAATATATGGGAATACAGGTGCAAGGAATGGTATGAACGTAAAACAACTAAAGCACAATTAAAGGGGATTTAAAGGTGGCAAAAGTTTAAAGGATGTAATACAATAATGACCAAGTCAAGAAAGTTAGTACTAATAGGCCGAAGTGGGAGGTCTGTTAAGTTGGCTGTTAATTGTTAGTTGTTAATTCAGATGTTCGTTCCCGAATACACAGCTAGTAGTTGTTAGTTCAGATGTTTATTCGATAAAACATAGTCAGAAGTTAGATGTGAGTTCAGATATGATGGAATGAGTACACAGCTATTAGTTGTCAGTTCAGATGTTTATTCGCGTATGCTGAGGCGAATGCATAGCTAGTAGTTGTTAATTCAGATATTTATTCGAAAATAAATATAGCTAGAAGTTAGATAGGAGTTCGGATATGATGGAGCGAATACACAGCCATTAGTTGTAAGTTCAGGTGTTTATTCGCATAATATTATGATGTAGCGAATACACAGCTAGTAGCTGTTAGTTCAGAAGTTTATTGGGAAAAACATTTCCAACCGTTAGATGTCAGTTCGGATATGATGTAGCGAGTACACAGCTATTAGTTGTTAGTTCAGATATTTAATCGAAACAACACAGCTAGATGTTAGATTTGAGTTCGGATATGATGGAATGAATACACATCTATTAGTTGTAAGTTCAGTTGTTTCTTCGTATATGATGCTGCGAAAACACAGCTAGTAGTTGTTAGTTCAGATTTTATTCGTAAAAAAACATTGCCAGAAGTTAGATGTGAATTCGGATACAATGGAATGAATATACAGCTACTAGTTCAAATGTGTATTCGCATATGACGGAGTAGATACACAGCTGTTATGTGTTAGTATATATCCATGAATGCATATCCAGAAAAATAGATTTGAGTTCCGATATGATGTAGCGATAGTTCATATGTTCGTTCCCGAATTCACAGCTGTATTTTTTCAGAAGTTAATTCAAGTATGCACAGTCAGAAGTTAGATGTCAGTTCGAATATGAAGTAGAGAATTCACACCTGTTAGTACGTACTTAGATCTCGAACTCGAATTCGTAGCGAGATATTAGTTTATACCGAAATAATCTGTATTTCAGTCTGTCGGTCTCGATATGTGTTTGCTTATCATATGCTCAGAGTAACATAATGTATTGCGTAAAAACAAATACATGTTTTTAAAATGTTAAAGGTTATTTAGAATTTCATCATCATATTATGCTACAGCCCTTAGGGTGGGGTCATCACCAAACATGACAGTAAGATTTCTGTGAATTCAAATGACATATCTTTAATGGACATGATCAACAGTATAGCCCATGGACAGACTTCTGGGGGTTGTCTGATGTGATATGTCCTGCTTCTGAGAGCTATCTAGATACATTTATTTTTTGATATATTTTTGTCCAATACAATTTGAACAACTGAAGTGATGATGGATTGAAATTGTTTGATTTTTGTTTGGCAAGAAGAGTTGAATATTTCACTACATTAAATGCCTTTGACACGTCCAGAAAGACTGTTCCGACAATTTTACTTCCATTGATGGCATTTATCCACCTGTCTACTACAGATGTCAATGCAGTTTCAGCACTGAAGCCAGACTGAAATTTGTGTATTAAGTTTTGTTTTCTTTCAAGATATCTTTTTAAATGATCGTAACATGGCTATAACACAATATAGTATATTTCAAATTATTGCTGGGGAAGTCAGTAATTTCCGTGAAATATCAAAAACATAAATTACAATCGCTCAAACTTTTATCGAACTTTATTAATATTACAATTACTAGGACGACCGCATGGGGATTAATTAATATCTTAAGATAGTTAATTGTACTGAAAACGTTGGGTCCAATGTGAGGGCGTGCCCGCAGCTAATCACGGAAACAAAACTATTGATATAATTGCAGAAAACGCACGATTTGCATGCATTATTATAATAAGTATTATTGGCATATTTTTTTAATATGTACATATCGGACCTGTTTTTTAATGTTACATGTATCTTTGATTTGTAAAACGCACTTCTATCGACTAGTCGTCCCATTTCAGAAATACCTTAGTGTGTTGAATAACAACGCAATGTCCACATTATTGAGTTTCGGTACGGTTTTATCTAAAAATCCATTTGATTTGTGTTTTTAAGGTCAGTGGCTGCTTAATAATGAATAGTTCAGAGTAAGAATTTCATACTTCTAAATAAAGCTAGTGGTCCTGCTTTGGACCCAAGGCTGTCGGCAATACGACAACGGAAGAACGCACACGTGCAGTCTGAATGCTCTCATTCAGCATGTCTATACGATTTTTTTATAGATTAATTGCTTTTTTGTGCAACAAAACTGACCAGAAATTGTTCATAACATTATTTGCATTCGATTTGAGAAAAAGGTGTTTTCATCGTTACGTCTCAAACGTCGCATTGTGTTTCGTTCATTTAGTCATTACCGACGTTAAATATTGTTGACTACATCGTTATGACAATGCATATGTTACTTAAATATTGTAGTTCCGAATTGGAAAATGTCACTAGGCGGTTCTCTTTTGTTAATGTAAGCAAGTCAAACTTCATCGTGGACTGTTCGTCTGAACAAAGTTCAAATGTCGCTGAATATGGGGGTAAAACGAAACAAATCAAAAGGTTTGGTAAATGTTTGATAGAAGTTTGAAAACGCCAGATGGCTAACTTGGTTGTTATTTAAACCTCAAAATAATTTCCAGGAGAAAATAATCCATAAAAAGCTAATGCGAGCAAAAAGAGACAAAATTAAGAATTTTAAGACAACGTATGTGTTTTAGTCAATAGATAATGGTACCCAGCGTTTTATGATAAACAAAGACAAATCGAAACCCGCGCACTGAAATACAGTTTATTATGGTCTTAACTAATATCTGGCTATGAATTCGATACCAATGTGCGAGATAAAAAATACTATCGGCTGACATTCGCCATTTCATATACAAACTCATATCTTAGCCGAACTCACGTCTAACTTTTGTCTATGAATATTTGAATTAACATCTGAACTAACAACTAACAGCTGTGAATTGGGTAACGAACATCTGAACTAACAACTGATAACTGTGGATTTACAACATCATAAACGAACTCAAATCTAACTTATGATTATGCAGTTTCGAATTAACATCTGAACTTACAACCAACAGCTGTGTATTCGCTTTATCATATCTGAACTCACATCTAACTTCTGGCAATGCACTGCAATGCAAACCCGGGTTCGATTCCCGGAAGCGCCATTGACCGATTTTTCGTGTTCCACAAACATGACTTTATAACAACTAATAGCTGTGCATTCCTTCCGTCATATCCCAAATCAAATATAACTTCTGGCAATTATTTGTCGAATAAATATCTGAACTAACTTCTACTAGCTGTGTATTCACTCCATCATAATATTTGCGAATAACATCTGAAATCGCAACTTATAGCTGTGTATTTGCTACATCATATCAAAACTCAAATCTATCTTCAGGCAATATTTTTCGAATAAACATCTGAACTCGCAACTACTAGCTGTGTATTCGCTACACCATATGCGAATAAACATCTGAACTAACAACTCATAGCTGTGTATTCGGGAACGAACATCTGAATTAACAACTTACAACTAACTTCCAACCTCACATACCTCGAAGGGGGGGGGGGGGTAATATTCGACAATAAAGTAAACACTTATAATGTTATTTGGCATCGGCAAGTAGTATTTCCTCTTGGTCAGAAGCCTCTGTCCAATATAACTAATCTAGTTCATATATCAAGGCCAATTTGAAGCTTCTAATTACCAATAGTGATTATAGCATGTAATGACTTACCCAGTGTATCAATTATAGTAAGTAGATACAAATCTCTAATTGTTTCATTGTGTGGAAACCATAATCTCCACCATGGCTCAGCCTTGCTCAGTGATGCTTCAGCTGTATAACTACAAGTTGATTCCTTTCCATCATTTGCTTTGTCAGAATAGTGTGGATGTTTTATGTTACTGCTATGCCTTACAAACTGATATTCAGCTAAATCTCCTAGAAAAACATCATACATAATATTATATTTACCCTAAATGTTTTGCTATACACATAATTGAGGTATGGTAAGCACACGATAAATAGCCCGGGCCTAAACTAGTACCGTGAGTAAACAATTTTTTATTTTAAACTTTATTCTAGTTATTGATTGTAAGAAGGGAAATGTCGATACATTCGTTACTGCGAGTTCAAAATCGAATACAAGGCTTGTTCGGAAATTTTAAGGCCAAAGAAATAGATACTAACCTCATATTACAGCACGGACTATATTTAACCGTGACTGCTCCCTAAATACCAAGCACCAATGTGTTGGCATGTCTACACTGCTGTCAATGTGTGTCGGAAGAGGACCAGACTGTTAGACATGGAGCACGCCGATGTCATGCTCGCGACGTCACACGATTGTCATATAATATTAGACGTATTTATCCATGCATTCACTCAAAGAAAAATAATCTAGCCGATCTCGTTGCATGTGTCAGTTATTTCATATGTTTTCAGTCAAAATGTTATGTTCTGGTACGATACTGTTATTGTGTAGCAAGGTCTCGAACAGTCTGAAACGCTTCTTATCTTATTGAATTAAGGGCATCTGACGACAAACTTTAAGTGACATACTCTCGGTCTACACACTTAGTTAATAGGAGTGAACTTCAGAACACTGTCTGTGCCAGCGATCTACCAGGGCCCTAGACATGTCGCTAGCTTCCAATGTCTTTATAGCATCGTCATGTTCTTAATTTCTGTTGTCGTCTATCACAACTCGAAATAAAATTTATCAAATGTCCGCTGATACGCTTTATTCTATGAACTCGTGTTGACGCAACCATTTATTTTTCTCCGGCTTCCATTAATCACAATGTATACATGTTTGTTTTAAAGAATTACAACATACTTTCACAGAATGACGCAACACTCGTATTATATTGGTGTACTTAATATTCATGATGTTTTACTGCTATTTCTAGTTTTTTTATAACAACTACACATAGATGTTATATTTTATATTATTGCATTTTACGATGTGCTCCGGGTAACACTATCCACGCAAATTTCAACAAATATATATACATCTACGTCACTATGCTAACTATTTCTTTGTTCCTGTGGTTTATTAGGGGTTTCTGCATGATTGTGCCAATTTGAGCGAAATCGTTGCAAAAACTGTGAAAAAGTGAAAGTGTCTCAATAATTTCCGAACAAGCCTCGTATAATTTGAATAGAGTACTTTATAAACAAATGGACAAAGATGGCTCACATTAGTACCACTACTTAATACGGCTTTGTGGTAAACATGAACATCGCAATTATATTTCATGTCTTTAAAAACAAGAAGTCCATGACGACCAGAAACTCTACTGTCTATATTGCGGATAAGGGCCTTTGATAAGCATGGTTCTGGACAAAGCGATTTTCAAAGTTATTCCCTTCAAAGAAATTATGTTATCCCATGGCGTGACCGTTTTTGTCTTCACTGGTATAATTTGAGCAGTCCTAGTAGGAGATCACTAAAGACCTGGGCCTTGCAGTGCAGGAGAAGACGATGATCAAATATTGGTATTTACTATGCACTTAATGTATTGACATGTTGGGCCAAACTAGTTGGTATCACATCTGTCACTACATTATTCTGTATGTACTACGTACTTACTATATTGACAAGCAGGACCAAACCAGTTGTAGTCCAGTGTCCCTGCTGTAAAAATGCAAATAAAGGGGAAAAAATGCTCAGAAATGATTTTGGCATAAGTGTTTTGTTTAATACTTGCCGTGTATGGAAAAAAAGTATAGGAAAATCCAACGGTGCGAAATGCGTTTTTTTGGCTATAAATTTACCCCAATAGTTGTATTTAACAGATTTTGAACTCCTCTACAACATACATCAGGTTCAGAATATCATACAGTGAAAAGGGTGATTATTTGGGTAAAATGATAAAAGCTATAAATGATAGTGAGAATTTCTGGAATATGCCAAATATATATTAGACCAGTGGAAAAATAGGAGGGAAAATATCCACAGACAAAACTTTGATGGACTTGTGTCATATAAAGCACCACATTTAATATACTATCAGTATAAAACTACCACACTGTGCAAAATGTTATTTTTGGGGTAAAATGGTTGAACATTTAAAAAAAAGGGGATTTTTTGGAATTTGCCCAAAACTATGTCAATTTGTGCAGTAATACTACCAAAATTACTGTATTTAATAGATATTATATTATAGTACAAAATACCTTGGGTATAGAAACATAGTATCGTGTGAAATGTGATTTTTGGAGTAAAATTTTTAAAAAAATATAAAAAATGGGAATTTTTGGAATTTGGCTATTACTATGTCAAATTGTGCAACAAAACTACCAGAATTACTGTATTTAATATATATTATATTACGGTACAAAATACTTAAGTACAGAAACATTGTATCGTGTGAAATATGATTTTTGGGGTAAAACTAAAAAAAAGGGAAATTTTGGAATCGGATAATTTCCCTTTCATTTTAACTGTAAAAGTTTCAGAACAGTAATTTTCAACAAATGTTACATTGCAAAATCAATATAAATTATACATAAATTGAGGTCTTGGCAACCTTTTCAACACACGTAGATTGGCATACAATGTTCAAACCATACAATTTTGACGTAGTGTCACATTCAAGAATTGCATGATGGAAAATAATATTTTTACACACAACTTTCAACCGAGTCCAGATGTAGTTTCCAAGGAGGCCAGAACACGGTCATGGGAACAAGCATTTGTTTGCATATACGAAAGGGAGTCGGGGCAAAGTTTGAACATCGTATGATTTTTTATGTTTGTTGAAAAGGTTGGAATAACATCACTTTATGTGGACCCCAAACAAACTACCACCTACGTCTGATGCATCTATGTGCCATAATTTGTGGGTATCTCTAAAATACAGGAATGGGAAGGAAATGATGATTTGGACCCGCTAGAATGAGGTTTGGAACTAGTTGGTAACAAACTATATCCAGTGTCAACTGGAAGAGCGCAAGCTCGTGCTCAAATAATGAAAGTTGTACGGTGCACTTGTCAAACTGGCTGCCGTACAGTAGCATGCAGCTACAAGAATGTTGGTTTTGAATGCAGTTCAGCCTGCTTCACGTGCAAAGGAGTCAGCTGTGAGATTGCCATCAGCCCAGATTTGGCATTTGACTAAAAAATTGTGCATATCTTATGCTTTTAGTATAAAACATTAAATATCAAAATATTACATATTTAAGGCTTGTTAAATTGTTGTGTGATCAAATTCATATGGCTTCCGGAAATCAGAATTTTCGTATATTTTTTGAGAACTTTTACCTCAAAACCACATTTATTGTTTGATTTGATAGCATAATGATATCATATGTTATATTGAGAGATAACACTAGCTTATGTCATTTCTGTGACTTTCATTTTTTATTTTCTTTAATCCAGGTATAGGCAAAATATATCAGAAATTGCAACTTTTATTTATTCTCTTTTTTATATAATTTTCAAATAAGTATTACATTCCGCATTATAAACTGTTTCAATGATTTAAAGTATTGATTTTGCAGTATAAAATGAGTAAAAAATAACTATTCTGAAAACTTTATAGTTAAAATGAACGGGATATTATCAGATTCCAAAAAATCCCCTTTTTGTTTTGCTTTTTAAGTTTACCCCAAAAATCACATTTCACACGATACAATGTATCTATACTTTAGGTATATTTAACTGTAATATAATCACATCAAGTAATTCTGGTAGTTTTATTGCAAAATTTGACATAGTAATTGGCAAATTCCCAAAAATCCCACGTTTTAACCCAAAAAAAACCCACATTTCATTCGGTACAATGTTACTATACTTTAAGTATTATGTAATTTTGGTAGGTTTATTGCAATTTTTGACATAGTTATAGGCAAATTCCAAAAATTCCCACATTTTTTTTTAAAAATGTTTTACCCCAAAAATCATATTTCACACGGTTATTTTTCTATACTTTAGGTATTATGTACTGTAATAAAATATCTATTAAATAAAGTAATTCTGGTAGTTTTATTGGGAAATTTGACATAGTTATAGGCCAATCCCAGAAATGCCCATTTTTGGTTATTTTTTCAAAATTTTACTCTATAAATCACATTTCACACCATACAATGTTTCTATACTTTAGGTATTTTGTACTGTATGCAATTTCTATTAAATACAGTAATTCTGGTAGTTTTATTGCAAAATTTGACATAGTTATTGGCAACTTTCAGAAATTCCCATTCTTATTTAAATGTTCAACCATTTTACCCCCAAAATCACATTTTGCACCATGTGATTGTCCTATACTTTTAGTACAATTAATGTGATGCCTTATATGACACAAATCCACTAAAATATTTCTGTGCATTTTTTCCCCTCAATTTTTTTTTCACTGGCCTATTGGTATCACATCCGTCACTACATTATTCTGTATTTACTACGTATTTACTATATTGACATGCAGAACCAAACCAGTTGGTATCACATCCGTCACTGCATTCTCCTGTATTTACTAGGTACTAACTGTATTGACATGCTGGTCCAAACCAGTTGGTATCACATCCGTCACTGCATTCTCCTGTATTTACTAGGTACTAACTGTATTGACATGCTGGATCATACCAGTTGGTATCACATCCGTCACTGCATTATCCTGTATATACTATGTACTTACTGTATTGACACGCTGGTCCAAACCAGTTGGTATCACATCCGTCACTACATTCTCCTGTATTTACTACGTACTAACTGTATTGACATGCTGGTCCAAACCAGTTGGTATCACATCCGTCACTGCATTCTCCTGTATTTACTAGGTACTAACTGTATTGACATGCTGGATCATACCAGTTGGTATCACATCCTACACTACATTATTCTGTATTTACTACCTACTTACTATATTGACATGCTGGAGCAAACCAGTTGGTATCACATCTGTCAATACGTTCTACTGTAATTATTTTGTACTTACTGTATTGACATGCTAGTCCAAACCAGTTGTTATCACATCCGTCGCTACATTCTCCTGTATCGGTATCGCAACTTGTACCATTCTTACAGTGACACATATACTGACATTCAGTTCCAAATGTATAAACACCGGGTGTATTTACCATGCAGTCTGCAGCTGCAAGAATATACAAGAGATGTTTGTAAAACATGTATTCCATATCTGACAGGCGCTTTGGCGTTCGCAAAATATCATCGAACAAGGGTTGGTCTAATGACAGACGACAGGTCTGACCGACCAACATGTACAAAGTAATACGTCCCACCTTGTTTGAAGGGTAGAGTAAAGGGTGAATTGGGGTACATGAATATACTCTCCAATCCCACGTAAGTTGGAATACCAATATTCGGTCATATAAAATCCGATAACAGACTGAGCGTGATGAAATTGAATAGTTCTATATTTGTTAATTTGCAAACCAAATATACTGATTTCGCTGACCATTCCAATTCTTTGCATAACTTTGTTATCTTGAGGTGTGATCGGGTAAAGCTGACGATGGGTTCATCATATCAATTGTGTATACAGCAGCCGTTCATATGCATACCTGGATCGATGATACACACATCCGTTTTAGTTCAGTGTTTGTTATTAACAGAATGCACATTATATGTTAACGTTAGAACATTTAAATATCCTTTGTTATGCCAGATGTGTTGATCTATAATAATTTAAAGATCGATAAAATGCGTGTCTGTGTTTATTTCGTAGTTACCCTAAACTAACAGAGATACTTGTGTGTGAATGGACATGTTGCTGTGATAGGTAGGAAACCTCGTGTGAACTTTCAATTCAATACTAGTAGAGGTTAGTCTTGAATATAACCAAGATTTCTGAGTTAACAAGAACAGAACCAAGAACAATCGGGTTATTTCGTCACTACCCAAACATATTTGCCTTTAAATGATAACACTTGAACTACCAAGTGCACCCCCTATGCAATGTCCTTTAAAACTAAAATATGAAGGCAAGACATTTTACTTCAAATAACAGTACATTCCAGATCACGATTTATATATCACATATTCTTGTGAAACAACAAAACATATAAGGAAATGACGTTTTATATTACCATACTGCTAACATTATCAAAATATATTATATTTGTAAAATTTAATCAATCATATTTTGTCCTCAAGTATGTTTGATCCTGATTTGTTGATGACATAAACTATGATGATGGTATGATGCTACCGACCCCACCGCTAGGACGCGAACCCATGCAAGAAGAAACAATACATTATGTCTATACACATTGTAATTCCAAGTGTCAAAGTTAATGTAGAAAGTGCAAACTTAAAAACAGCTCATATGATTTAATAATTGGATGGTTTCAATTCGAATGTCAAAGTAAATTTCTGATGGACCTTGGGATGTTGTATGATTAATATAATATTGCAAATATCAAACTATTCAATAGCTCAGACAGATGCCTAAATATTTAATAAAATATTAACATCCAAAGCAGATTAACAGACTGGAAACGTTCTATGTACATTTGACCCTGTGACCTTGACCTTCGACCCAGCGAACCTTAACTCGATAGGGTTATTCTACTACCCGCGCTCAATGTGTGGACCATGTTTAAAGATGGTATGTAGAGCCGTTCTTTAGTTATTGGCCGAGAGTGTTTCAAGTATAATTGACTCCTATAACCTTGTCCTTTGCCCCAGTCACCCCAATGTGTGGACTTATTTTGAGGAAGATAGTTCAAGGTTTTCTCAATTTACTGATCGGAAACGATCATCATGTGCAAGCAACTTGCCCTCTTCTTGAAGGAAGACATACATATATACAAGTTAATATAATGTAAACACATCCGATACATAAAACTGTTAATGTATGAAAAGAATACATGTAGCCTATGCTGTCTTCGATATACAAATGTATGTATAAACTAAGTAATCATTACCCAAAACGATAACGATGAATGTTCCTGCTCGATTATGTATTATACCACTCGTTAGTTAGCAGCGGTCACCATGTACAGTACAAACTGTCCAGAGTGGCCCTCTCCTGAGCAACTACCTGTTTTCAAAAACAGTTTTTCCGTAAGTAAGAGTTTAAACTATCAATTTAACCCCTGTAGAGAATCAACCGATAACTGCCCAAATGAGCATCTCCCAAAAGGTGTTTCTGTGGAGAGGTTTCATTGTAGTTATTTCAAAGCATAAGCCAAATATTTTACCCTAACGTCAGGTTGATTGTTTCAGCAAAGAGTAAGAGATGTAGAAAAACAATAATAGTCCTCCCATCTCCGAGCCCTAGGGCACTTGTAGGGACGTGCAACACTCACCCATGTAACAGTGCTCAAATTCGCATGATGGTAAAAATCGTAATTATATTTGTTGTCTATAAATATGTTTAAGAGTGACTAAGCTTTTCGAACCTGACATAGATTCCATATAGATAAAAATATACTATATTAGTAAGTTTCCATCAGCTTAGTCAAGTTCTATTGAGAAATGTGTGGTATAATCAATTTGAAGGTTGTGTGCGTGGTTGGCATGGGCACCAACTGGTCAAGTACGTAACGGCCCTATCAAATACTAACATTCCCAGGGTTATGCGGCCGTTGTTTTGCTAAGTTTATTTTTATGTTTGGTTTTTGTTTTAACCTACAATGCCCCCTCTTTAGCTCATCTTAGCACACATTTTGTTCATAACTTCATATTATTCTGTCAGAATGTGTGTTACTACTAAAGCTAGATGCACTTAGAAACTGGTCGCATTGGGTAAAATTAATCATCTAGTCAAATCTTAGTAAAACATTGTTAGCACAATAGGGACCACATTTTTTGTCAACACATCGTGACATCTGGCCAAACCTTTTTTTCTTATTGAAACACGGCCCCTCTTCGAAACTGGGTCAGACACAATGTAACTATGCCAAATCTAAGTAAACATTATGACATATTGCGCCGAGTGTAGGCCTAGTTTTTAGAACGAACGTAGTCCCGAAAATACGCAATACAGCATTCAATATAGCTGTATTTTAAAAAAAATATATTTTTTAGGGGTAATATCCGAACAAATTTGTGACAAAAAAGCAATGAAAGAACAGTAGAAAATCAAGCTCGTTAGAATGTGTGAACATTAATTTACCAATAAGTAAACAAATGCATTTTAACAATTTGCATTTTGATATCGAAAAATAACACACAATTTGACAGAACAAAGAGGATGTGTATCTACTGAAAACGATTTTCTTGCCATGTATACAGCATTTATTGCATCAATGCATCAAATACAGAGGTAGTTTTGGTCGTTGTACCTTTTCCAATCGGAGCGAAAGAGGGCAGGACTGAATATAATTAATAACACGAACAATGAAGACATGAACATTTAAATGTTGACGAAATAATTAGAAATGTGAATAGTATATTATTTGTGAATAAAACGATCTAATTTTTAAGTTAGTTCTATAAATTGGAATTGATCGGAAACGATAAACGTGATTTAGACAGATTTAGTGCATGAAATACTACACGAAATAGTACTTGCGTTTTGGCACCTTTTCACTTATTTTACGGATGTCAACGACTATTCGAATATTTGTTTATTCGTCCGAATATTCGGTTACTGATTTCGCCTTCGAATATTCGATATAATACAAAAATCAATACATAAAAGCTGAAAGCAAACGTATTATATTTTAATGGTGCGATCATCATTTTAATGAATGGTATGTCACATGTGAAATGATGTCTACTGGTGTTAATGCATGCCAAGATGTATTATTATCGGGCCAATAGAGAAACTGGTGATGACACTTCAGCACTATCATTAATCAAGCAATCGTGAGGTTTTTAACAACTTCAAAAAGGTTGAGTTAATATTTCTTCATTTAAAATTGTATTAAGATGCTTCAATGAAGTTTCAACAAATTTAGCTCAGTAAAAGTCCAAAGCATGAACTAGAACTTATGTTTTACTTCGTTTATTTTCATCCGTACGTTCGGTTCGGTGAGACGAATTATTCATACGGGAATAAAGACATTTAGATTTTGCTTCTTAACTTTCATAGACAAGTTGAAATATACGACACTGTAGTTTTCTTTTTGTAGGCAAGAAAGCTTTCCAAGCAAGCAAATACTTGTGTACATTTAAATTTTGGAATATTCGAATATTTTTCTGCAGGTTGACCGAATATTCGAATAGCAATATTGCAATTCGTTGACATCCTTACCAATTTTGAAGTTTTGAAGACACATTGAACCCTAACGTACAGATAATATAATTGGATACAAGTTATTTGACAATTATTTGTTCAATCAGTAATGCAAGAACATTGTTGAAATACATTTGTCTATAACCAAAAATATTCCACTGAACGCATGATTTTACCTGTATAACATATCGATCCAATTAATGAATAAATACATATAACTAATAGTCTGTGAAGACCAACTCTGTGATAGTCCATTCTTCTCATCAGACGAATAATTATTTAAAAAAAGTCACACATCACAAAATGCTCAGGAGTTGGCATGTATCTGTTTACATTGATGATAGTCCTCTTCGTTTTAAAAAGCTACAGCAATAATACCGTAGCACAAGATATACACATCAATTGAGTTAATTTGAGGAAACATATACTCGCGCATTGTGATTGAACTGACAACAAAGCTGTGCGAATATACTGTATTCATACGCGAATTGGCTCTGACTTTTTTTCCTTAATTGTAGTATTTCCGTTATATAAATGAGAGAATAATGTGCTACAGGAAACGCCACATACACAAGAAAGTGCCTCCCCACACAGACCTTCGGGAAAACAACAATCCATAAAAGATAGGGCACTTGAGGAGGTTCAATGGTACAAACGTTAGGGAACAGAAGAGGCGCAAGGAATGGCCTGGTCGACCATAAGGAATAACTAGGATAATAATAGACGACAAACAGTGGGGTGAATTAATTGATGGAACATATCACAGGACAAGTCAAGACAGCGGGCAACAATGTGCCGAAACTGGGAAGAAAATAACATGAACACTATATAAAGTGAAATAATTGCACAGGGGAAAGGGAAATATAACATACATTTAACAACATATACAGCGGTAATGTGACTTAAATAGCGTTTTAGTTTACCATTCAATATTAACATGTTCAGCTGCCACAAATTACATTTAATTTGGATGCATTATTTCACATTGCAACGGGGAATATACGCCTCAACCGGATTTGTAAACTTAATAGCTCTAGGTCGAATGCCGTACCGACTAAAGTAGCTGTGTGGAATTTAAATTGGATCTTTAACAACGTACACCGCGAGGAAATACGATTCATTACATGCTACTTGGTAGAACTCGATGTAAGCATAAGAACTTTCGACTGCCTTTTTAAATTAATTGGTCTGAATGCAGGACATGATCTACTTAACAATTATACTTCCAAAATATTAGTTTTTTCGTATCTGATTCATATTTTGGTACGATGTCGTTTTCTTGCGTAAACTTCTTCCCTGTTTTGCTAATATATTCAAAACGAAAGCCGAAAACTGTGCAACAGGGAACCAATCAGACAGGCGTGCAGACGGTATTTATTCTAAGTTGATCACATTTTATAGAACGGAATGCTCACTTTTCCCAAACAATGGTTTTAATCGAATCAATAACCGGATTACCGGTATGAAATGTTTCTTGTTAAAACCACCTTTGCCACAAATATTGCATGTCGTCGACTTCCGATTAAGATTGATTTCTGAAGTATCATTTCCTTAAACTCAAATTGATCGACTAATTGGTTGAAGTGTACGAAGGTGTAATGTAGCCTCAACGAAGATCATTTTGAAGATAACAATCGTTTAAGTATCGTATTGTTCTAATTGTGTCAAGTTTTTATCACAATCGCGGAAGAAAACTTTTAACTTCCTAATGTTTTCAATTGTCGTATTCTCAGTAGCCACTATCTACGCCACAAATACAACAATACGCCTATAAAATGGTTTATTGTACGCTCCATATCCAGCATTACAGTGAGATTTAGTAAACAAACGATGGAATGTGGTAAAACACCGTTGCCACAAATATTGCATGTCGTCGACTTCCGATGTAAAAATGCATTTCCAGATAATCTGACCTAATCATTTTGACTCTACTAAAAAAAGTATAGTTCGACTTTCTAGCTATGACAACACTTTATATTGAATTGATAGGTCGCATTACATAAACTTGCCATGTACAGCATTCGTAGAAGAACCGAACAGATTTGTATGAGGCGTTCGGGCGGATTCATCTGTCCAGTAATCTTTTCACCTCGTCGAAAATGATATCTTGGATAAGAAATTTATTTAAGATTAAGATCGATTTCTAAAGTATCATTTCCTTAAAATCAAATTGATCGACTAATCGGTTGAAGTGTGCGAAGATGTGTTGTAGCCGCAACGATAGTTCTACCCTATTCGCAAGGAATGTGTACAACATGGTCACTAGAATTGAAGAAATTTGCATAAAAAACCTTTTGGCGCGTCTTGTCCTCATAGCAATGACCGGGATTGTCTGACTTTAACTAAGCCATTGTTTGTTATTTATGCTGCGCTGAGGCTCGAAATAATAAAGCCAAGGTTGATAGTATTGCCATCATGTTCACAATATGTACTATCACACAGGAAGCCCTTTAATATGTATATACCGTTTTTGTGACTTAAACCCCATTACAAAAATACATGTATTTCTTGGAGGCAGTATAACCAAATATTAATTTCCATATAAATAATGAATGTATAGTTGAAGGATGAGCTACGTCGATTAAACATCTAATTGTTTTCTCAATTGTACATACATTAATCTGAGTGTTCTATACTAGAATCCGTCGTCTATTGTTCTAACACTATGATCCTGAACCAAAGTTAAGACCACATGTAGAAAAGTTGTACATCAAATTATCACATTCAACTCGTATTAAACTTGCGCATCATACAGACGCACTAGTTATCACCCCATAACGGATTGTATACATGTATGTTTTGTTTCCGAATTTACAATTGACATTATTTGAAGTCAATTACTTCCGCTTTTGGTCATTAAATAAGTTACTGAATTTTCACAAAGAATATCATGGAGAAACATCGACACATTGTGTTAATAACAGAGTGGACTCTGGTCTTGTGTTTGTTTGGTTATGTTGAAAATACAGGTATATATATGTATATGTTTATTATTTAATTAATGTTATCTTAATAGTCTTTCAACAAGCCTGATAATTAAAGTTCGTGTGATGACATCTATTTATTAATATTATTTACATTCGACAAATTATGATCAAGTTGTAAGCGTTCTAAATAACATCGATAAACAAGTTTTTATCTGAAAAGGAAGGGTTGTAAAATCATGATTCTGATGAAATTAGGATAACATCTGTGAAGTCTGACTCTTATGGTATGGTCGATTAAGCATGAATTACATAGCAGCAATTTATTGTTTCACTATATGAAAGTAAAGAGTTTATATAGCACACCACTGTCACACTGACTATCGGCAGTTCGAACTCGTAGTTAAGGCTTAATACTATGGTCTATGTGAAAATGCGACTGAAGAAAAAACATCCAAAGTGATTTGTCCTCCACCTCTAATTCATGTTTTATTTATAATTTCAAGTGACAAAATGATTGGATTGTCACAATATTTCATATCAAATTGTTTTTTATCGACTTTTTTATTGCTGTGTACTAATTTGGTAAAAGTTCGCACTATTTTGTCAGCGGTTGATGACAACTAGATATGGTGTTAAACGGCCACGGAGTTCAACGAAGATGCATCGCACAGGTTAGTAAATGAGACGCTCGAGTAGTTATTGGTTAAAATTATGTTTTATTCTTTAAAAAGAAAGCAAAAATTAAAAGAATATTTGTTGATTTCGATTGAAGATCGAATTCTATTTATAAGTGGCGTAGCCACGAGAGTAAATATGATTTTCTTTTGATCACGTGTTTCTTGAAATCACCGAATATCCTCTATATCTTCCTGTGATATTGAGATTGAAATCGTATGTGTCATTTGCGAGGTTGTGACTCGATTGTGTATGGTACGTATGAGACCCGCACTTAAAAATTGATTTGTATTCAAATGAAATGTATACTTCCTGTTAGTAAGTCTAATTAGTAACTGTAAGTGCTTAATTGTGAATGTAGATTGTAGATTATATTTTGATCTTAATTAGCGGACCCGAGTGTGAATTGATTGCTTCTGAAAGATTCGACCATACTTCTGAGTCATAAACTTGAAACATGCTAAATGTAATTCACACATACTTACTACTTGTATCATCATACTTACTATTTCAATTTAACAAGACAACTAAACAATTTGATGGTCTATTACATTGTTTTTATTCCATTTCCAATACTTGCGGAATCGCTTACTTTCTGAGCTCGCTTTTAGTTATCTATGCATAAAAGGCATTGAAGAGACATCGTGGGCAAGGAAGAGGCGTAGTGGAGAGGCATATTGTCGTAGGGGAAGAACGAGGATGGGGAGGTAAATGACCGTGGGAGGGAGGCATAACGGTCATATGGGAGGCATAGTGGTCATATGGGAGGCATAGTGATCATAGAGGAGGCATATTGATCCTAGGGGAGGCATAGCGGTCGTAGGGGAGGTATAGTGGTCGTAGGGAAGGCATAGTGGTAGTAGGGGAGGCATTATGGTCATATGGGAGGCATTTTGGTCGAAGGGGAGGCATAGTGGTCATATGGGAGGCATTTTGGTCGTAGGGGAGGCACAGTGGTCGTAGGGGGGCATAGTGATCGTAGGGGAGGCATAGTGGTCATATGGGAGGCATAGTGGGCGTGGGGGAGACATAGTGGTCGTATGGGGGCATATTGGTCGTAGGGGAGGCATAGTGTTCGTAGGGGAGGCATAGTGTTCGTAAGGGAGGCATAGTGGTCGAATGGGAGGCATAGTGATAATAGGGGAGGATTAGTAGTCTTAGGGGAGGCAAAGTGATCATAGGGGAGGCATAGTGGTCGTAAGGGAGGCATAGTGGTCATAGGGGAGGCATAGTGATCATAGGGGAGGCATAGTGGTCGTAGTGGAGGCATAGTGGTCGTAGGGGAGGCATAGTGATCATATGGGAGGCATATTGGTCGAAGGGGAGGCATAGTGATCATAGGGGAGGCATAGTGGTCGTAGGGGAGGCATATTGGTCGTAGGGGAGGCATAGTGATCGTGAGGGAGGCATAATGGGTGTGGGGGAGGCATATAGGTCGTAGGGGAGGCATAGTGGTCGTAAGCGTGGCATTGTGGTCGTGGGGGTGGCATACTCGTCTTTGGGGAAGGCATATTGGTTATTGTGAGGCATAGTTGGCGTGGGGAGGCATATTGGTCTTTGGGGAAGACATAGTAGTCATTGGGAAGCATAGTGGTCGTGGGGGAACATATTGGTCGTGGGGGGCATATTGGTCAATGGGGAGGCAAAGTGGTTTTTGGGGAGGCATAGTATTCATTGGGGAGGCATAGTTGTCGTGGTGGAGGCATCGAGGTCGTGGGGAGGCATTGTGGTCATGGGGAGGCATAGTGGTCATAGGGGAGGCATAGTGGTCGTGGGAGAGGTATTGTGGTCATGGGAAATAGTGGTCATAGGGTGGCATAGTGGTCGTGGGGGAGGCATAGATGTCTTGGGGAGGTATAGTGGTCATGGGGAGGTATAGTAGTCGTGGGGGAAGTATAGTAGTCGTGGGGAGGCATAGTGGTCGTAGGGGAGGCATAGTTGTCGTGGGGAGGTATAGTGGTCGTGGGGAGGTATATTAGTCGTGGGGGAAGTATAGTAGTCGTGGGGAGGTATAGTGGTCGTGGGGAGGTATAGTAGTCGTGGGGGAAGTATAGTAGTCGTGGGGAGGCATAGTGGTCGTAGGGGAGGCATAGTGGTCGTGGGGAGGCATAGAGGTCGTGGGGGAGGCATAGTTGTCGTGGGGAAGCATAGTGGGCGTAGGGGGAAGCATAGTGGTCGTGGGAAAGCATAGTGGTCGTAGGGAGGCATATTGGTCGTGGGGGAGGCATATTAATCATTGGCAAGGCACAGTGGTCATGGGGAGGCAAGGTGGTATTGTTGGGAGGTACAGTTGTCGTTGGGGAGCATAGTGGTTATGGGGGAGGCAAAGTGGTCTTTTGGGGAGGTATAGTAGTTATTTGAGAGGTATAGTTGTCTTAGGGGAGGCATAGTGGTCGTAGGGGAGGCATAGTGATCATGGGGAGGCATATTGGTCGAAGGGGAGGCATAGTGATCATAGGGGAGGCATAGTGGTCGTAGGGGAGGCATATTGGTCGTAGGGGAGGCAAAAAGATCGTTTGGGAGGCATAATGGGCGTGGGGGAGGCATATAGGTCGTAGGGGATGCATAGTGGTCGTAAGGGTGGCATAGTGGTCGTGAGGGTGGCATATTCGTCTTTGGGGAAGGCATATTGGTCATGGGGAGGCATAGTTGGCGTGGGGAGGCATATTGGTCTTTGGGGAAGACATATTAGTCATTGGGAGGCACAGTGGTCGTGGGGGAACATATTGGTCGTGGGGGGCATAGTGGTCAATGGGGAGGCAAGGTGGTTTTAGGGGAGGCATAGTATTCATTGGGGAGGCATAGTTGTCGGGGTGGAGGCATAGTGGTCGTGGGGAGGCATAGATGTCGTGGGGGATGCATAGTGGTCATAGTGGAGGTACAGTTGTCGTGGGGGAGGCATAGTGGTCATGGGAGAGGTATAGTGGTAATGGGAGAGGCATAGTGGTCATAGGGAGGCATAGTGGTCGTAGGGGAGGCATAGTTGTCGTTGGGAGGTATAGTGGTCTTGGGGAGGTTTAGTGGTTGTGGGGGAAGTATAGTGGTCGTGGGGAGGCATAGTGGTCGTAGGGGAGGCATAGTGGTCGTGGGAACATGGTAGGCGTAGGGGGAGTCATAGTGGTCCTGGGGAGGTATAGTGGTCGTGGTGAGGTATAGTTGTCGTGGGGGAAGTATTGTGGTCGTGGGTGAGGTACAGTGGTCGTGGGGAGGCTTATTGGTCAACGAAATATAGTGATATTGGGGAAGCATAGTGGTCAACGAGGTATAGCGGTCTTGGGGAGTAATAGTTGTCGTCGGGGCGGCATATTGGTCTGGGGAAAGGCATGTATAGCGGAGAGGAAAAGTGAGGTCGTTTGGGGCATAGTGTTTGTAGGGAGACATAGTTGTCACGGGGGGGGCATAGTGTTCTTGGGGCGACATAGTTGTCATGGGGAGGCATAGTGAACTTAGGGAGACATAGTTGTGACGGGGAGCATAGTGATCGTGTGGACGCATAGTAGTTGTTGGGAGGCAAAATGGTTATAGAAGGGACATATTTGAGAGGCATAGTGGTCGAGGGGGGAAGAGATAGTGGTCGTGTTAAACAATCTTAAGCTATAGCATTTCATGTGAATTGTAAACAGCCAGTATATGGTAACCAAGTAAGAATTCGACTCAATGCTATAAAATCTCAACTGTTGATTTGTGATGTCAAGTTGAATGGAGGCGAGTTTCTTATATTAATTTCCTTAATATGTCTTACCAAATATAAGTTGATGTTAATATTTGCGCTACTATGAAGTTTACAACATTTTAACCTTTTACATTCAGGCCTTTTTCTATAGTTCCTACGCATCAGACTATCTGCCATATTCCCCAAGCCAACTATGTGTTTTCCCAATCAAAACAAATCCCTACCAGATGCACCTACTGATCGTCTACTGGAGCTACCTGGTATATCTTGAAGCTCTTTGAATAACGCTGGCCATTATTTTCCCTTTTGTCATAAATGTTTATGGACATTCTGTGTGCTTTTTTGACAGTTGTTAAAAGAAATGTAGATTAGAATGCTTGTTTATATAAAATTTAAATATGAAAAGACTGTTCGTTTAATTATGAAAATTCCCAAAATTGGAGTTGAAGCGTTGTAAAATCTTCAATTCATATGAAAACTCAGAAACTGTTTAAACATTGAAATTAAATGGCCAGCCAGCCGCAAAAGACGTCTAAAATATTTTATGGATTTTAACGCTATGTCCCGTTTTCAGAAGACATTCCTTTAAAAGTAAAGTTCTATAAATAATCTTTATTTAATATTAGTTTCCTTTTTATTAAATAAATTTACCCCCCCCCACTTACCTCCTCAGTTCCTAGAGAGTTGTAGATCGATGTGTAATTAACAGTTTTATCACATCAAGGTTTGTGTAAATATGTCAGATGGGTTTGCATGGAATATGGAATAAAACAACAACATAAGACAGACAATTTAATGCGAGAAAGAAAAACAATATTGAAAAAATAGTAAACATTTTTCCAAGAGATCTTCAATCCGACTTGTTCTAGATACGCTAGATTTTTAAACAGAAATAAAGAAAATGGTCAGTAATAAGTATAGTAAAACCTTAAGATTGTAAAACAAGTGAAATATTTATCACGACTGTAAATGAAATACAAAGATATCAGACCCTTTATGTAACGTTTGTGGATATCTAATTATAAAATGACAAATTAAATAAATAAATTAAATAATCAGCTCTAAATTAGAATAAAATCAGTATGCCCTGGCATGACGTTATGATAGAAGTTAGCTTGCCATAGTTTATGAATCTTGTTGTGGTGGGGTATTTTCCAATTAATTTTCCAAGCACAGAGTGAGATGTACATAGAGAGATGACAACGCTATTTTCGTAGTCGTGCACAACAAGACCATATCTACTATAAATAGCAATAAAGAACAACAACAGCAGCAATCACTTGTCATCGGTTTATATATATCTTTTAAACGCAGTCTGAACCCGAGTACACTCTTCTATGTGCGTTCGCTTAGCGAATTTACCGCGTATATAGCGATATTCTGGCATTTTTGTCTCGAGAACGCTGCATATCACATTGAGCTGTACCGTCCAAAATTGAAACTATTTCATTCCGAATCCAGCGATACTAGAATACCGTTTACCATACACATGTGTCAGCATGGTATAAACATATCCGAATGCTTCGGTAGTGGTCTTATGCCATTGACTCACTCTAACTAACCATCGGATCGCCACTTGATTGGATGAAATAACCCTCGGGGTATTACTATATATAGAACTCCGGTTCGTAAATCCTGAAGATTTTTGTGTAGTAAATCTTATCCCCATCGGGTTCTAAACGGGTTGCTAACGATTGTAAATATATAGTACTAACCAATGTACCTTCGGGTATTGATATCCCGACAGATATTGCAAGTTAATAAACTTTAGAGTTTTTTACTGTGCCTGCACATACTCTTCTGGTCGGATTTTTTCCGTTAGATAGACCTTCATGGTCATCCTGGTTTGAAGAAAGTTAACTTCGCTCTAAGCTTCGGCACGATTTGACAATTGAACGCTTAAAATATCCAAATCAACCAAAAAATCAACGAATTTGTAATAATTGTTACTTAAATAGGATAGAAAATGAATATCACTTTCTACGATTTTTTTCGAAATACAGACATCTTAAAATTCAGTACTTAAAAGGTTATCATTACACCTGGCCAAATATACAAAAAATATGAATGTTATGTGCGGAAATCCAAAAACTACATGTAGTCTTGCGAAATTTATTTACTTAGCCAATGTATGAAAATGATGTAAAATGTGTGATGCTCTTTGAAAATATTTCTTTTACATTATAATTGTACATTGGTATTGACTTTTGTTTGCTATAAACATTGTAACATGTTTTATGCAATAAATGATATTGTATTGTATTAAATGGATGCGTCCTATTGTTTGCTCCGGTGCATACATTAACGTGAGAATGTACTATAATATTATCAGTCGTCTATCGTTCTTTAAACCAAATCCTGAATCCACGTTAATACCACACGTAGATAAATGGATTATATACATGTACATGTATGTTTAGTTTCCGAATTTACAATTGACCTGATATAAAGTCCATTATTTCCGTTTTCGGTTATTAAATAGGTTACTGCATTTGCACAAATAATATCACGGAGTAGTATCGAAATATTGTATTAATTACAGAGTGGACTCTGGTCTTGTGTTTGGTAGGATATGTTGAAATAACAGGTATATATATATACTGAGCCAAACAAGTAACGATACATACTTAGATCATTTGTAAAATCTTAAAGCTTAAACTTGTGTTATATGTACTGTGATTACATGATTGCTTAAACGTATGACTGTTTTCACAGACCATTATCGATTATTGTAGAATATCGTGTTACTGGCAATAGGGATTTTTTATCTTTGCACGCACTGCACGGGAAACCCATGATGATGAACATGTATCGACATAAAAATATACGCATTGCACAGATATTGTACCTGTATTGTGAAAACATAGGCAAAATTCAATATTTCTCTGCTGTAATTATGCCGAGACTGAAGGCAAATCAACGCCTTATAGCAATTGGTATGCTACAAGCAAACTTACGTCACGCTGACGTCGCTGCTCATTTTGGAGTGTCTAGGTTGACTATAACCCGACTTTTAGGCCGTTATCGTGCCCTTGGTTCTGTTAATGACCGTCCCCGTTCTGGTAGGCCCCGTGAAACGACTCCTGCACAGGACCGTCACATAAGGACGTCACACTTACGTGACCGGTTTCTTCCATCTACTGTTACTGCTGCTGTAACACATGGTCGTACACATAACAGAATCAGTGCTCAAACAGTCCGAAACAGACTCGCCGAGCGTGATATAAGAGCCAGACGTCCGTATCATGGGCCTATATTTACCCAACGTCATCGCGTCTTGAGACGTCAGTGGGCCACTGGACATTTGAATTGGACAAGAAATCAATGGAATACGGTAATGTTTACTGATGAGTCGCGTTTTTGTTTGAGGCGAGGAGATGGACGTGCTAGAGTATACCGTAGGGTCGGTGAACGTTATGCTGACGTCTGTGTGCACGAGGTGGACCGTTACGGTGGTGGAAGTATCATGGTTTGGGGCGGAATATCCTACCAGAATCGCACTCCATTGGTTATTGTGCGTGGGAATCTAACGGGACAAAGTTATCGAGCCGAGATTTTAACACCAGTTGTCGTACCATTTCTTAACGCTAACGTGAACGTCACGTTGTTCCAGCAAGACAATGCTAGGTGCCATACAGCACATGTATGCCGCAATTTTCTTACCCAGCAAAACAGTAATGTTCTAGATTGGCCTGCTTGTTCTCCAGATTTGTCCCCAATAGAACATCTTTGGGATGCCCTGGACCGTCGGATTAGACGTCGCAATCCCCAAACATTAGCGCAGTTGGAGTTTTTTTTATTCAAGAATGGAATGCCATTCCACAGCGAGATATTCAAACACTTTTCAATTCTATGCGTAGACGATGCACTGCTGTAATGAATGCACAGGGAGGTCACACCCGGTATTTACAAATTCCAGAACTTAACATTTTCATCAGTCCATTTTCATATTGATTTTCAAAAAGTTTAAATGAAATTGAAGCATAATAATCAATTTAAATTATGTATCAAAGACCATATTTTCAAAATGCTTAAAACATATTTATATTACTGACCCACGATAACATTGTATCCAATTGATTTCATGTATCGAAACTTGTTTGGCTCAGTATATATGCATAGTTTTATCATTCAATTATTGTTATTTTTAATATTCTTCCTACAAACCTGATCGAGTGTATTTACAATTAAACATTGTAGTATGTGATGACATTTATTCATCAATAATTTATATTCGACAAAGTATGGTCAAGTAGGTTTTTTTTCTCCAGAAAATGAAGGGTTAAACAAAATCATGATTCTAATGAAATTAGGATACATGTAACATCTGTGCAGTCTGACTCTTATGGCATGGTTGATTAAGCATGAATGACATAGCAGCAATTTATTGATTCACTATATGAAAGTAAAGCGTTTATAAAGCACACCACTGTCACCCTGACACCTGGGAGTTCGAACCCGAAGTTAAAGCGTATGTTCTTTGTGGGACTGAAGATTATACATACAAAGTCATTTGTCCTTCACCTCTGATTCATGTAGGGAAGTTGTCAGTTGCTCTGGAAGAAAAGGTTAATACTGTTTGGTAGCATAGGAAAGATGGTCAACTTGAATATTTTTTGAAAAATGGTGTAAAAATCCAACCGAACATCCATTGCATTATATATAGTCGTTTCCTTTTTGTTATGTGACACTCTGTATTCAATTTTTTATAAATGTATGTAAAATGCATTGTTGCTAATGATGCCATATTCAGGCCTTATGCAGAATCTGTAAATAAACTTGAAACATCTTTTGTGAAACAAAACGCCCTTGTTAATTATGACTTAGAAATGGGATAATTTCGTAAACTTATTGAAACCATGTGATTAACTTATGTGATATTTATTCACAACATATTATTTCAAGATCGTGCCAACTTTCAAAATGGTAGTTCCAAAGTTTTACGGTAACAAGACTTTAGTAGATCTGTTGAATGTTTATATAAATATACTCTACTAGTCATTCTTACTGACGATGATTAATTAATGACTTGAAATTGAAACTGCGCAGTAACATGAACAATATGTATATAGGAAATTTATTTAAATGACTAGCAATATATCACTATCGAAATCTATATGAATTGGGTTTCACAATCGATGTAAAAAATACACACGGATAAACTCTGCTAGGAGGTTACTGTTTCGAAAATAGCGACACGAAAGCATAGCCAAATGTTCAAGGTAATTATTGGTCTACTTTTACTAATGTAAATGTTTTATCCATTTCTGTATGTTCTAGAAGCGTGCTCATCTCTTGTGAGTGGGGTATACAAATTTGGACGAGAATGCCAAAATATGTGTCATTGTCACACTAATCTACAATGTGATGTTGATACGGGAGAGTGTACTGACGGATGTACACCTGGTTGGTACGGACCCGGATGTCAATTCAGTGAGTAATAAATCATAAGAAAACTATAAGAACAAAAAAGCTAGCATCTGTATAACGTACACAAATTTACACTTATTACAAAAAGAAACGCATATTTTGCCTCCCAATTGTCATGTTATTTAGAAATTGTATGGCTGGAACATATATATAATATACAGTTGGACCTCGCTCATTCGAATTCATCGGGTCCGAATTTTTAGGTTTCGAATAATACATGTTTTCGAATAGACCATTTTAATTCGACGTGCATAGAAAGATACAAGTTGGGAGAAAAGTTTTACACTACATAATATTCTGTAACTTTTCGTTTTAAACATTTATAATGTAGTAAGCTACGTTCAGAATATTATATAGATTTTCGAATAATACAAGTTAACAAATTTGGGAATATTTGCTCTCTTCAAGAAATGTGGTTTAATGTGTTGTCTTCTTATTTTGTGCTATAAAGGACATTTTAATACCAAGTGAAATTCATCTTCTAATCATTTACATAATTGACATTTTCTTTCTGATTTCGAAATTTTAATGGGTTGTTGCCAAATACATGTTCCGATTTTTTTATCTACGACTGGGTATTTTAACCTGCAAGAAAAGTAATGCGAACTATTTACAATGTTTAAATTTGATTTAAAAGCAAAGTTCGTGAACAGTACATAAGAGCATGCTCTTGGTGAATTACAGAATTCTTCTTTCCATAAGTGGATAAAATTGTACTCGTTTGAGAAGTTTCATAAAATCCGGAATATCTCGAACATCTTGAAAATACATCAAATAGTTAAACCCAAATACGTTTGGCGTTAGAAGCACAATTTGTTTTATCAGGATGTACAGTAAAACTGACTCAGGATCATTGATAGCTTTGAAATAATGGTGGTGACATTGGCCATTGATTGTCCTTATCCAAAATGTTCAAGCAATTTCCAGTATGCGTTTTTGTGATTCTCGTTGATCAAATTCTAATATGTGTTTTCTTATACGTTTCTTATAGTCACTTCTCTAAATTATCGTCGTGTTGCTATTTATTTCGTCTCCCGTGGTCGAGTTATTAAGGCATCTGCCTTTGGAGCGGGATGTCGAATGTCCGAATCCTAGTTGGGGTCTGTTCTTGGCCGGTTGGTGAGCCGCCAGCTAGTTAAATAATGGTTACTGTGCGCCTACATGCCTGGTGTCTGGCATTAAAGAATAGTAGGTGTCTCATAAGTCAGAAATGGCTGGCCCTATAAATAGTGGTGACACTATAATAAATAAACACTTAACTTTACTATCATTTATCTCCTGGCAACCCTGTTGTTATTATGATTATCGTCAAGAATCTATGCAATATCCTAGGAGACGTAGCCTATAGTGAACAAACACGGCACAGCAGCAATGTACTCGAAAACAAGTATGCCAACCTCGCTAATGACAACAAGGTTACAACGTGTAGCTATACACAACATGCCATTTCTAGTACATCAGAACCATGGTGGAAAGTCTGGTTACCACGGCAGCAAATGATCAACGAACTGACAATATTAACAAACGATAATGGCAAAGGTACGTTGATTGTACTCATGTATATAAATATATATTATAATGTATAGTAATTGGACTATGTCGGTAGTTTGGAGGTGAAATTGTCTAGGGGTAGGGAGTCTGGCCTCTTGGTATGATGCTTGTGAGATTGAGTGCCACGTTTGACGTGGATTTATCATTATAAATGATAGTGTAATGACTTGGTACATTGTAATTATAAACTAGTATTGTAGTTGTATTGTATCGAAACCAACAATTTATAGTAGTACATGGACACACATGTGTGTCTCAATAACATAAAGATCGTTGTGTATCGCTGTCTTTCTATTCGATAGTCGAAATGAATAGTGTTCATGGTAGGTGTCTTTATTCCAATGGAATCATTAAATCATTGTACGCGAAGTTTTACATTATTGATTGAGTTATATGTCAATGACAAATTCACCAAGGTATGGAATTGTTTCTTTCGCGTACTTAGATAGAATTGCGCTCTTATCTTGACACTCCATATAGTTGCTGACAAAATATACGAGTATTAAAATATATTTATTTATGCAAAGACATCCATTAGTACGACTGTTTCACTAAATAAATCGGATGTGATAACGAATTACCCAGCGGTGTTTGTATCCACGTGATACTGATTAGGAGAGAGTGGGGTTGAATGAGCATTTTTTCTAAATCGTCTGATGTTTGTTTATTTAGAACTATTTAATCAATTCGTGGAAACGTTGTGTAAGTGTAATTACAATTTCTCTATATTTTGAAATATGTAATATGTGACATAATGTACTGTGACGCTACAAATTGATGCTTGAATGCGACTAAATAAACGGCTCATCTTACCCCGTTCAAGGGTTGGTTGAGCCATCCTAAGGGGTTAGTTGAGCCATGTATGTAAACTCAGATAAGACCATTAATCATCCCGTAAATCAGTACTGCATCTTTATACAGCTAGGCTGTTTTCTCAGTATTTCAAAGTATCAGACTGTTCATTTAAGACAATCCAATATCAAGGTTTCACAAGTGTATTATAACCTAAAGTAACAGTTATACTAACAACAGGAAATGTAGTTGGAATCAAATCTTAAAAACACATTTTACCGTTTTCACATTTTATCCGTTTTTTAAATAAAGTCGCCACCACAAAACTGTCAATGTCTAACACATATATATACATTTCTTGATCAGTTTTCCACTGATACAGTAAGATGATTATGTGAAAAGGCTTAACTCGAAACATACTACCAGTTTGCCCATTTTAAGAACTTTAACAAGCAATCAAATAATGATAAGAAAGTCCCAGTAAGATTCAAATAAATAACATAACAATGAATTACCATCAACAATTTAACAGTTAATTTCAAACTATTCTAAGTCGATTAATTACATCTCCTTGTCTGGCTTACAGTTTTGACAAACATACATTCTACCACCGCAGGTACATTCCTCATGTGCCCATTGTTTGCAAATTATGCACTATATCCACTTTTCCCCCATCTTTGCTGTTCGATTATGCCTCAACCTACATATTTAGATGGGCCGTCTCTAATACAATGTTCTTTGAAATTCTTTCTTGGAAATATTAACATAGGGGGTATTGAGTTTCCAATTGCATTGATTGCACCACATACAGTTACTAGGGAACCTCTTTCTGCCGATGTTAAAGCCCAACTTGCTTAACCCCTTAACCAGCCACGAGGTTACGAGGTCTTTGTACGGTAGTGATACCTCATATAGCCATGGTCACGGTTGTAACATGTCGCTAACATAACCAAGACATTTCTCTATGGCATATCAGTAACACGTAATATTACAATCTTGTTTCAGCATATTTCGACAGGTTTACAATTACAGTAGAAAATGTAACGGATGACAAACAAGGAGAAACTTTTACAAGCAGTGAAGTGTGCTACCATCAAGATGGTAAACAATCTCAAGCTATCAAATTTCACGTGATTTGTAAAAAGCCATTATATGGTAACCAAGTAAGAATTCGACTCGATACTATCAAATCTCAACTGGTGATTTGTGATGTCAAGATAAATGGAGGTGAGTTTCTTATATAGAGAATAATAGGTTAGTGACGTGGAATGAGAAAGTTTATCAGGCAAGGCGGAGGAATTTATCCGGTGAGCCAAAGGCAAACCCGATAACTACCGGAGCCGAGCCTGATAAACTTTCTCATTCCACGTCACTAACCTTTTATTCTATTTTTAGTGTGGTTAGCACCTTACGCCGAGAGAAATAGTTCCCATGAGTCTGACTCATTTTAGTGGCAATATGAATATATCTGCGTTTGCGAACATCTGATGAGCACTAAGCAATAATAACTAACAAATCTAAGAATTTGCAACAATTTAGTAAGAGTCAAAAAAGAGTTCATACGCAATTTCCCGCGGTTTGTTTACAAATGATGAGAAATGTCAAGCGCCACAGCACACGTGAAAAAAGAAGTGATATTTACATATATCTCTTTTAAAACTGCACTAGAAAACAAGGAACTAATTTGTGGGTTCAGTCGATCAGTGTCATATACGATTGCAAAGGAATTTTCGGCACAAATCGATGAAACCGGACTGGGATTCTAATATTGAGAAGATAGGTGGGGTTCGTACTCCAATTGCTACTGATCAATATGTTATATGCATAAGAAACTCGACCGCACTGTCATCCCTGATGAGTTCAAACGCAGGTGGACCCAAATTTCCGACATGATGTTGTTCCAATGGTGTAAACAGACTACAATTTGTTTGACTACGTTGTTTACTACGTGTTCCAGTAACTTGAGTAAGCACTCACATTCGGGTCAAAATGCAGACCGGGTTTGTCTAATAACGTATGAGATTAAGTACCGCTTGAATGAAATACAACGCTATTGGGGAAATTAACATTGTAATGCATGCATTATAGAAAAATATGAAAAGTGTGATAGCATTCAATTGAAAAATTCATTGTTTTAGTAAGTCCGGGAAAATGATAACATCACGATACTTAACTAAAAATTGTCCGGCTAGTCACGTGGTATTGTGACGTGAGATAAAAGTCGTGTGACCCAGCGACCTGAAAAAGCAAAAACTATCAGGCACCCTGTTATCGGGTCGAAATTGTGACAGGATAAATTAATTTCTATAATATATCATGATGTTAAATTTTGCGCTATCATGAAGTTTACAAATTTTAATAATTTACATTTTGCTATCACACCGAACATGAAAACATCACATTAAAGACCACCTCAAAATGAAGGCCACTGCAATAATAAAGGCTGTATTGTCATGAACCAGTTTCAATTTTTCTTCCGTATTTTAAGTCGATAATCGTACCGCTTCAAAACAAAGACCAACTTTATTCAGAAACAACGGTGACCTTATATTATATTATTGGGTTTTTCCTGTATGTTTATATTAAAAGAATATTTTTGAATATGTCACCTATGAAAAGTACTCTAGAGCTAGTATATGTTGAGGTGAGGTGCATTTAAACATTCAAGCCAAAATTAAAATCGAATCGAATATTGTTAACAGTGATTACATAAAAGGAGATGATGTGGTATTTGTTATTACCTTCCATAGGAGATTGTCACGAGTTATCTCCCCATATATATCCCTTTTATACTTTATATACAGTTAAACCTCACTTAAAGACCTTCGCAATAATAAGACAACCTCAAAATTAAGAACACCATTTTCAAGTCCGTTTTCACTGTTTTGCTCTTTATTCAACCTCAATGTTAAGACCATCTCTATATTAAGACCAGTTTCCAAGGGTCCCAAAGGTGGTCTGCTTATTTAGGTTTTACTGTACACAATACGTATTTATTTGTATACTACAGAGGTGGATATTGTGGACTTTTTGGCTTAGTAAATGGATCCTGTGTTATCATCCTAGTGTGATACATTCTCTTGTTGTAGACAAAATAACATTACAATACATCTATACACTATCTATTGTATTGAGCATTATTTTTGCAGGAAGAAATTTTGCGTTTCAAAAACCTGCTTCCACAAATGCACATCGTAGTATGACAACATACTTGCCAGAGAACGCAGTGGATGGAAGTTTCCAATCGAATAGTGTGGCTTACTGTTTTTGGTCCGCTAAGGTGTCAGATGCATGGTTTAAAGTTGATCTCGGCGCAATGGTAAACGTAACACGAATAGTTTTAACCAAATATAATTCATGTAAGTATGATAATTGATCCTGGCCACAGGTGAATGTCACGAGTTCTTTCCCTTCATTTCCCATCTAGAGTTTTGTATATATACTTATATAGAAGATGCAAAGGTAGAGAACTCTAAATGGGAAATAAAGTGAAGGAATTCGTGACAGCATCCTGTGATGCTGGCTATGTATCGATTTCTCTGCAATGGCTTCGGTTGTATAACAATTACTAAGTATAGTAGTTTTGTTTTACAGTCCCTTGTTCAAGGATTGTGGTGAAGCTGTACATACTTGTGTAGTAACATGATGCTGGGCATATTTATGCACATAAAATTGTATTCATTTATTCTGATTATTAGAATTCTTTTAGTAACCATGGGCGTTATCGAGTGATCTTAAATTTCACAAAAAAACAAGCAAAATTGTTTTAGTAATTTAGTAAGTCTGTGGTGATTTCATATATATTAGAATAATTAATGTACATTTATTGGACATTTCAGAATCTGCATGTTAGTAAAAAAAATATATTTAATAGCTAAAAGATGTATCTGGCTCATCTGAACCTAAATTATTTTAATAAACTTCATCCAGTATTGTTGTTACATAGTATAAAACATCATTAATAAGAACCATTGCCATGTATAACCGTTTAGAACAAATTTGTTTAATCATATTACTAAGAGACACAACTAGTAAAAAACACCCGCTTGTTAAAAAATTGGATGTTTTGTTAACTTTATGATAATACAGATGTCTTTTTCGTCAAATGCAGAGAAATGCATTATAATTGCATTCTGTGATAATGCATATTTATTATAGTTTTAACTAAATAAAGTATATTTTTCATGATTGTTTAGATAAACAAATGAACAAAAAAGGGCATAATATATCTTGTATGTTAGAAACAATTCAAATAAACATTGCTTTTAATAATCCTTTTCGTTTGTCAAAATACGGGAAAGTGTTACAACACAAATAAACCGTTGTTTACAATGTTACAGCATTTACGCCTACTCAGCATTATATTAAGTCACCACGAAAGCAATTTTTGTCAAAGACGATATTGATAAGCATTGCCTTTTGAATTGCGGTGACACATGAGGTTTAAAAGTATTTTTATTCTATATAGGTCAAGTATATAATACAACCCAAAAGGCTAGTTGGTCACATAATAAATAACAAAATCCTGACATTATCAACTGTTGTAAGAACGTCCATGAAAGTGATTGTACTAAATACATTATTTTTATTTTATAGATAATTTAAAACATTACCAAATCCAGACGTCACGTGACAATAACACTTGGACAATTGTACATAACGACACTAGTGACCCTCCTGCACTCGACGTCACTGTGCATGTTATTACTCGATATATAGGAATATACAGAACAATACGAGAGAGCACGATAATATGCGAATTGCAAGCCTTTGGGGGTTCGTGTTATAAAACAAAGCTTAATAGTTAAAACTAACATGTTACTTCAACTTTCAATTTAATATCAATTTTTTTAACACATACCAAATGTCTTTTTCTTTTATAAAGAATACAATATATACTATCAATTATAATTTTATGCATGTAATTAGTTTTATTCGTCTCTCTCTTTCAGCCATAATTGTGCTCATTTTAGTTTAATACAGTTTTTAATGTTTGGTTATCATATTTCGGAAGCAACATATTAAAAAATGTGTAGATTAAATGACATTTATACCATGCTGCTTGCAGACTGTGCATACGGTTATTGTGGTTATAATTGTTCATTTGAATGTCACTGTAAAACGATTGAGGACAGGCTTACAGGGAAGTGCATATCTGGATGTGAAGGTAGATGGACGGGACCAAATGACACGTGTGTTACTGGTAATCATATACGTTTCTTTTGAGCAGATTTAACTCATCTTCGATATTGTGACACCCGTTGTCCTCTATTTGTGAAACGATTAGAGAATCTGTTGTACAGCGTTTATATCATTGTTACATATTGATGTATATAAATCATCACATGATTGAAAAGATTACAATACATTTCTATGTTGAAAATATGCAAAAAAAATGCCGGTGGGCAACATATATGTCATTTCGGTATTGTACATGCGCGACATAATTATTTCCACATGCGTTAGGGTAAGATTCTGTCCAACCTAAATTAAATATGATTGAACTAATATTTATTAGACAAAGTTTTAGTAATGTGATTTTGCCTTACCTATAATGAGATACATTATGTATGATTACATGTATTTTAGTGGCATATTCAATGCAAGTTCTTCGATAGTCAGAACGCATGCTAAAATGCAAAATACTTACTATGCATCTTTTTTGTATAATTCAACGGATGCCATGTGTTTGTTTTGTCCTGCAACTTCCAGTAATGTCAACCAGATAACAAGGTGTCTGGTATTATTTGCTTTATCAGGTCACTTGGTATCATGAATTTTACCTCACGGCACATGACTACGTGAACAACCGGATTAGTTTGTGGTCAAGCGTCGCCATGTTAGGGTCAATCTCTAAAAAACTGAGTTCTGTTTTTATTCAAAAAGTGCTTAATTTAATCCGATGATTAGACAAACTCGGTCTGCATTTTGACCCGAAAACAAGTGCTTACTGTAACTCTGTTATTATCGTAGTAAAAAGTTGTCGGTTGTCTAAACCATTTGAGGAACATTATAAATGTCGAAAATTTGAGTTCATCCACGTTTGAACTCATCAGGTATTACCTGTGCGGGCGAGTGTCTCACGAAAATAACATATCACTAACAATACGAGTACAAGCTCTGCCAACATTGTCAATATTGCAATATCCGTTGGTTTTACCATATTAAGCCGGAAATTCCTTTGCAATCGTAAATGACACTGTTTGACAGAAAACACAGATGAATTCCTTGTTTTCTGGTGCAGATTTAAATATCCAAAACTTTATAATATATTCATGTAACAAAGGTAAATAGCATGTATGTGTTCACGTGTTCTGCAGCACATGGCATTTCTCGTCATGTGTAAACAACCTTTGGAGAATGTGTATGAATCAAATGTAATGTTTAAATGTTGACTCATTCTAAACTTTTACAAACTCTTAGATTGGTTATTGTTTACTTCTCATCAGATGCTCCAAAAATGCAGATAAATACATATTGCTATAGAAAATGTATCAGCATCATGTGAACTATTTCTCTCGGTGTAAGGTGCTAGGCATTATATACAATACGTCACAAGAATAATTTCATCACTATTTTAGGATATTTAATTTATGTGCTACATAAACCTTATACGTGCATTATTATCATTATAGAATGCGACACATATTCATGGGGCGTGGATTGTACTAAGACTTGTGGTAACTGTAATAATTCTGAATCATGCGAAGTGGCGACAGGAATATGTACTTCCGGTTGCGCGGAAGGATACATACACACGGATCTGTGTAATACAGGTACGCGGATGATATATATTCTTGCTATGCAAATCATTATAGTCTTCATCTTAAAACGTTAAAGTACATAAGCATTCGACATGACTGAGAAGATTAGAAAGTCGACCTTTTTCATGAATCAAATCGCATCCATTACATGTAAAATACAATGTCTCCTTTATAATAGTATTAGGCAATAACATAGAAATGCACGGCATATTGTGAGAGAACATGCCCAACACTATTTGATAAACCAAAACGATGTTCATCGAAAAGTTAAATGTTTATTTTTTGTACCAACACAATAGTTAAATATCATCTACATAATAATTTCAACGCAAACATTTTAGAATGTGAGGAAGGGACATACGGAAGAGGGTGTGTAGATAACTGCAGTGCTAATTGCCTAAATGGCGATTGTTTCAAGTCAAATGGAACATGTGTAGATGGGTGTGTCCCAGGCTTCACTGGCTACAGATGTAATGCAGGTATGTACATCTTATTACTTTCCTATTGATTTACTACTTCGAGATTTATTGCATTTAAATGTAATTTTATATACATTAGACAGTACTATTGTGATAAATACGTAATATACATGTATATACATGGCATGTTCAGTGCAGTTATCATATCGCGAGAGAACATGCCCAACACTAGCTGATAAATCAAAACAAAGTTCATCGAAAAGTAAGATCTTTATTTTTTCTACCAACACAATAGTTAAATATCATCTACATAATAATTTCAAGGCAAACATTTCAGAATGTGAGAAAGGGACATACGGAAGAGGGTGTGTACATAACTGCAGTGCTAATTGCCTAAATGACGATTGTTTTAAGTCAAATGGAACATGTATAGATGGGTGTATCCCAGGCTTCACTGGCTACAGATGTGATGCACGTATGTACATCTTATTACTTTCCTATAGATTTACTACTTTGAAATTTATGGTATTTAAATTTAATCATATACATGTATTACATCATCATATATACAGCGCCGATGTACGATTTCCAACCTCTTGTTTAAATGACGTATTTTCCAGAAAACGTCCCATGTGATGGCACCATGTACTGACAGTAAGCAATTTTTGCCACATACGGCAATGTGAAAATGTAGTGACGATGTGGAGTAAGTATTGTTTCCTGCTTGCAAATAGTGACATCACATGTTGCATTTTCTTGAAATGACGTCATTAACAGAAGAGCTTGTAAATCACATAGCAATATTCATATTCTGTTATCGTTCATGTACTGACAGGTATTTAAGATTGCTGGTCACTCAAGATCCAAAATGGATTTCGGTAAATTCACCGAAATTCAGTGGATTTCGATAAAGTAATGTACCCCTTAACATAAGGTTAACCAATCCGCGTCAATGTTACAAACGTTGTTCGGTTGAAGAGAAGTTCAGTAGTTAACGTAAGAATTGATTGGTTTACACAACACTGATATAGCAGAGCCATGTTACTGCGGCTGCGCCGAAAGAAGTGGATGAGAGTTGCCTTGAAACTCATAGTAGCAGAAACTCCATCAGCTTTAAACCTAATGGTGCGCACTCAACAGTAACTAAAAAGCGCGCAGCTATTTAAAAAACATACACAAAACAACGAAGTATGGAAATATACACATACATACTCACATATCAGCTGTGCTAACAGGTTGCCAGGTTTGAAATATTGAAACATATTTGAAATTGTATATACAATAGACAGTACTATACAAACTTTCTATTACGCAAACAACTTCTCTACATTGATCAGAGGTGACCGTCGCCAAAGGTCAGGGAAGAACACAAACCTCTCGGGTGACTGCCCAGCGCCGGTTGGGACTAATACGTTTGCGTACATAACATATTGAAAACGAAGTTCGAAGAATTTCTTTGTCTTCTGTGTATGCAACTGTCATTGTTGAATTGCTGGCATATTGCATATTGAGATAAGTGTCTTCCTCGAAAATACTCCGAGCAAATATGTCTATAAATAGGGGGAATTGCATCTTGAAACCATAAAGGTTACATATTAATGAAATTACTATTTTTATCATTTTATTGAAGTGAACCCCAAATCTTAATGTGCTATTTGTTCACAGAAAAACTCGTCTTTATTCCTTCATATAAATTTGAAGGTGACCGCTATTAGGTCTCCTACAATGTTAATTATATCAAAGAAGGTATATATATATATAAGATGTATAAGTTGCTTTTAAACGTTCGATAAGCATAATTATGATTATCACAAAATATTTATGCTTTGATGTACTGAACTAGAAAACTTGCAAATACGTTGACGTTATATAAATATATCGAAACTGACACATTCTTGCGTCCAGACGTATTCGATTAAACGTGTATACAATTCGGTGAAAAAGTATTTTTTACTCATTCTCCTTGGTAGGATGAGGCAAATTAAAAAGGCTAAAAGGTTCTTAATCTGTCTTCTTTGGAGGAAGTATAGTTTTATAATTGAAACTGGTTAATGAAATCACTTGGTATAGAGACAGTAATTTGGTTATTTTTAGAATGCAGTGCAGGAAAATGGGGAATACAATGCAATAATACGTGTGGGCATTGTTTGGAGGCTGCTTGTAACACAACAAATGGAATATGTGAGCTCGGCTGTGCAGCAGGCTACAAACACACAGACCGCTGTGTTGATGGTATGGCATTGTTTGTCATAAAGCTACTATTCTGATAATTCATTTAGTTTCATTATATACCATTTTACTTTGGTACGTCTTACAGAATGTGTTTTATACTAAGCACGATATTGTATCAGTCTTTAATAAAATAAAGAATAATTAAATTATAAATGTTATCATTATATGTACGAATAAACATGGGAAATTGCTTTTGAAAAGTCAGTCAAATATAGACAGAAATATTGATGAATTTTTTTATATTGGTTGTCGACCATATCCAGGTCTTCTGCTTTACTGAAACAAACAAAGCCGTTATCCCTTACAGAATGTGAAAACGGAACGTATGGATTGAACTGCTCTAAGGATTGCAACGACAACTGTTCATCACTAATAGTATGTGATAAAGTGAATGGATATTGCTCCACGTGTCAGTCCGGTTGGAAAGGATTGCAATGTGAAATTGGTATGTTCTTGTGTAATCTTCATTATACAGTATCACCGCCGACAAATGTTTTTTTGACTGGTTGACATACTTCAAAGTTATGTTAAAATCTACATCATCAATTCATCAAGCAAGTCATTGTCGTCCTCATCAGCACCGTTATTCGTTCATATCCTTAACATTATCATCACTTAACATAGTCATCAATAATATTTTCCTGGTCCTTTGAAATGACACGAGTGTCACCTCGTCCGATGTTTTATGATAGGAATAGACCACTGTAAACAATTTATGGGATACGTTATTTTTAATTCCAAGTAATTACGCGTTTGGATCATTGTCCAAAAGGCTAAACCAAAGAGGTACCACTCTTTGGGCCGCATTTAGTATGTCTGATCCCAAAAATTGTTTAGTATTTATTGATAATTAATGTCATAAGTAATAATAATATTTTTTATACTTATATATGATAATTTCATGTTACTTTATTTTCATTAAAATAAAACTCTTCGTAAACGGATATCTTTATATTAAGAATGTGCCAATACTAAATGTTGGGGTGAAGACTGTAACTGTATTATTTTGCTGTTATTATCATCGTTTTTATCCGGTGTTTCAAATATATGTGTCTGTCAGTTGACCTATGCCTTGCGTGCCCTGCTAAAGACAACTATCTATTAAATCAATTGATTGAAGTGAAAAAATGCAAAGCAGGGAAAACTGTATAAACAAATAACAATATCTTTATTTCATGAAGGTAACACGTAAATATGTATACAAAAACAGCCTTGTAACATAATACAACATAAATTGAAACACAATAATTCTATAACACACATTTGTTCATTCCAGACAACCACTCATCAGATATTGTAAATAGTACATACATGTATATATTAAAATAATAGTAAATGCTATTAATAACTTGCATTACAAACATACTAGTGTGTAGTATTTTTACAATAAATATGATTTTAATGTTCTTTTGAATGTATTTAATGAGGAGTCTGATCTTATATTGTTGGGAATTTTATTCCAATTAACAGCACTTACATTTGTGAAAGAATTGTTCATGTATTTTGTTCTGAAAGTTGGCGTGACTAAGTCATTGTTTTTCTCTGATCTTAAACTGTATTATACTAGTGGATGAAAAATTCAATAATAATCGAATATACTTGGGACTCTCATTGCAATAAGCTTTGTAAACAAGGACTGCAGAATAATCTATTTTCAAACGATATCCAATTTAATTTATTGAGTAATTTTGAGTCATCAAGGTTGGCAAACTGCTTTTGTATTATTCTAGCTACTCGCGCTTGCAATTTCCCTTGATATTTATAACATTTTCTTCAAGTACCCCAAACGGTACAACAGAAGTCAATTGTAGAATGAATATATGCATTATAAAATAATATTTTCATTTCAAATAATAAAAATGGCGTATATTTTTTAAAAGGTTCACTTTTTGAATTGATATGAGAACATATTTTTGCAAGATGGGTATTCCATGATAAGGTGTTATCAATGTAAATACCAAGTACCTTTTGTACATTTACATTTTGCAATTTAGATTTATTTACATACAGCGTTAGTTCAATATCAAAGTTTTTGAGACGGTTATTCGACGATAGAATCATACATGTAGATTTATTAGGATTAAAGACACGTTACTTATTTGGCGCCAAGAAGTGATTGCATTTATATTTGTTTGAAGAGTGGCCTGTATAGTTTTGATATCAGGTGTATGCATGGTAGAATAGTCAGCATAATGATGGATATTGGCGGTTGGTATTTCATATGTAATATCATTTATATAAAGTAATCCGTTTTCTAGGCAAAGTTGAAATGAGCGCCGTTGTACGGTTTCCAAATTCTTCATAAACTGACGTCAATTCCAGAAAACGTCACATGTGACTACACCATGTACTGACAGCAATATTTGCCCCATATGGCATTATGAAATAAAGTGACCATATGGTGTAAATATTGTTTCCTGTCTGCAAATAGTGACATCACATGTTACGTTTTCGTGAAATGACGTCACCTACAGAAGAGGTTGGAAATCCCATAGCAGCGCTCAAATATTGATTGTTCTGTTCAATCACCGTTTTTGTATACCGCGTAAAACAGAACAAATACAGATCCAGGCTGTACAAATAGGCTTGTTCTGTACTGGCACACAATCCACTGATCTTTTGATCTGGTTTAGTTCCCGATTTCAGGACATAAAACATTACATGCACTATTGCCAGAGGGAGAGGTATTTTTTAAATATATGAATAAGTATATCACCAGTATTTGAGCTTATTTATCGTGATTCTCCTGTGTCTGACATTCCTTACACATCGTCTATCGTCAGCATTTGTTTTTTTGCTATGAAAAATCTAGAATTTGGTAACGAATTGCTTTAATTGTATTATTCAACACATGAATACATTTCAAACGTTGTATGCTCTTTCGAAGAATGTATACAGTTTTAACGAAATATATTGGACATTCTAGAAAGTAAACAGACTTCAGAATCTGGCTCAGATCATACACCAGGTATAATAGGTGGCGTGGTGGCTGCCGTTGTCATGATTGCCGTTCTTGTAGTTGTCGTCTATTTCATCTCCCGTCGCCGAAATCAAAGCTTGAGGTAACATTTATTTGAAGCTTCTACAATAACTCATTGCAAATGTTTCTTACAAATTATATAGAAAGGCATTCAAAATTACTATTAGAATATTACTAATATCCTTATTTTTGCTTTGAATAAATAAAAAAGGAAACACTACCGACTGAAAATGCATTCCTTACGAAAAACAACAAGTTCATATATATATATATGTAGTGACTAGGCTATCTTTTCAGCGTTAAATGTGTAGATGTACTAGTAATATTCTCTTGTAGAGATGTATTTGAAGCTGTTTCCTTAACTGCGATGCAGCTATCGCAGATATTCAAAATATATCATTTATTTGGAATCGCGGACCATGATATAAATTGTTATAGGAAACCTGGCAGCTGATTAACACGAAACTATACTGATAATAATGATTACAGTTGCGAACACAGAACATGATGTACTGGTTATATTGTTTAGGTAAAAACCATAACAAAATCCACGTAATGATGTACTTCAACATTGGGATCGACACCTTTATAATTTAATTATGGATATCAATTGCAGAACCAACATGAACTCCAATTTATATATCATGTACAAAAATACCTGCTGTAATTTGTCAATTTGTTATTGTTTTAATGTGTTTCAGTCCAAAGCGTAAAACTGACAATAATACTGTGCTTGAAGACTTCGATAGTCCCAAAACTGACGAGACTGCCGTATGTGATCACGGTATGAACTCGTAATCTTATCAGAAATCGTATTCTTGTACACAGCAAACATTTATTGAATACAATGAATCTCTTAATTTCATCATAAATTAAACCCGTTTAAACATGAATAATCATTGACTAATCTAATATCGTCATATCTTTTTTAAAATTTTATCCTGTAATTGTACATCATTGAAACTACTACTGCATTAATAAATACAAATGTTTGTGATAGGTAATGTTGCGAGTAGCCTTCAACACGAAAGTGACGATATTTACGTCAACACTAACGAAACCGACAAAGCTGAAGGTAAGTTAAAATACCTAAACAAACATGAAAAATATACTTTATCTAGTTAAAACTTCAATAATTATGCATAATCACAGAATACATGTAATGTATTTATCTGTTGTTATCGACAAAAGACGTTTGTATAATCAAACAATTTAAAAAAAGCTTCCAGTTTCTTTAACAAGGGTGTTTTAAACGGATATACATGACAATGGTTCTTATTAATGATGTTTAGACTATGTAATAACATTATAAGATGAAGCCCGTGAAACACATTTAGGTTCAGATGAGCCAGATACATCTTCAAGTTCTTTGCAACAACATTTTCTGACACAAAGTCACATCGCCCGTGTGTTCCTATAAAATGTGTTTCGTTGCATGTCTGTTACCTTGATGTAACGATAGACTTAGGACCACCTATTCTCGACAGCTCTCGGATATAATTCCGTACCACTTCGTTACTCGACGAACATTCTCTAGTGTGTGTCAGGCGGAGCACTTAAAATGTGGCAAAATTCAACATTTTGTGCGGACAAGAAATAGTTCTCGTAAAACGGATTTATAACTTCATTAACTTCGATAAATTCATTTAAGAAATGGATTATCGTTGTCATTTCTAGTAAAAAAAACTCACATATTTCAGTCTTCATATAACTTAAATATTAGATTCTAATCCCGTTTCATCAGCGCTCCGGTGTTCACGCCGCCATATTGTTTTCATGATATTCGAATAGTATTTCCGAAAGAAGTGCCTTACGAAAATCCGAGGCACTGGCCGAGGTTTTCCTAATGGTGACCACTGAATAAATGACACGCCATACTAAAAAGCATTGAATACTGACTGAATTTCTGGTGACTGATGTTCTATTAGGAGTATTATATAAATAACGCGCAGTTTTATGTGAGATCGTAAATTTGTCAACCAACCGAATGGATTGTCCGCAGAGGCCTCATCTGAAGTTTTATTGTATTTCACCAAAGTGGTTCCTTTTGTTACTTTGTGTATTTGTCTTGTATTATATATGCACTTTATGAATATGTTGCTCATGCCAAAACTGCTATTAGAGAAGGGGGAGGGGATTTGTTCGTTAGACATACCCTTTCATAATACACAATACTACACTTAACACAACTTATATGATTTTTCATTGATAAACATTTTCACACTAAATTGTGTATATTTGCTATTGTCTATATATCTATAGATCATGATTCTCAGGTCGAATTTATCGGTTTAAATAACACGATAGGTCGAATCCGGATAGGCACACACCCTATTTGACTCTTTCAAATCAAGTATATAATCTTTAAGAGGGAGCAACAATACTGATTGTTTTCGCATAATATCACATTTACTGATTTTATTTGCTCAATCTGTGGATTTATGACACGAAGGAAACAAACTATTATGCCAGGTATCTACGCTATATTTGTTGAACATTTTAGCAAGATCAGACCAAGATATGGTCATAATTATACCTGCACACTTATAGTTTTATTAGGTATATATAACCACAAATAAAACAAGCGTAACTTATAATGGCATTTATATATTTGCAGAAAAAAGTACACACGACGAATATTATAATACAGGCTCAGTTGTCCGCCATAAATCACCTCATGTTGTCTCGCTTAATGACTTTTCTGCATACGTCAGACACGGACTGTCTAAAACAGACTTCTTGAACCAATTCGAGGTAATAAGTTGACTTAAGTGCTTTTATATATTTATCCTGATGATTCTACTATCTTCGTCGCCATTTTTAGTTAAATTATTCAGTTAATTAGAGTGATTAGTTATGGTTTCCCTTTTCGGCGTATCCGTACTAACGTTGTTCCGCTATTTGAATAGCAGTGTTGTGTAAACCAAAACAATACTAAGTTAACCACTAAACCAACATCTCTTCAACCGAACAACATGTGTAACCTTTACGCGGATTGGTTAACCTTTTCGATACGGGGTACGTTACCTTACCGAAATCGACTGTAGCAATAGTAACATCTCGGCAAACCGGGACAGTAAGAATAGGGCTTAAGACACACCTGGTGTTCGAACCTACAATCTGCGGATTGTCAGTTGCTCTTAGTGAACCAATGTGTTTATAAAATTAGTTCTATCAATGCCTTGTATATTTAATCTTATAGGAAATTCCGTATGGACTACAGCAGAAATTTACCATTGAAGCTGCCAGAAGTCCTGACAATGCCGGAAAAAATAGATACAAAGACATGTACCCATGTAAGTTGATAATCTTCCATATGGTAGTAAATATTCTTAACCGTTGTTCGAAATAATCGAGTATAAAGAAACGGTGAAAAGTGAACAAAGAACTTAAACATGAATTACTGCCTGGTTGGCTGTGAAAGACACTAGCAATTGGAAAGAGAAACTACAAATCCCGATTTAATACATGCACTATGCGTTTAAGCTTCATTCTAATTTGCATGCAACCGAGTAGCCTTTTCGTTGGTTATTCAAGTACCTATTTGGGACATAAAAATCCTAAATACAGCGTATTGTGGTATTTCATAGAGGATATAAAGGAGTTTTTACACTCCTTTTGTACAGTCACATGCTTTGTTGCATTGCAAGTTTAATGCGCCATTTGCTCGTTGAACATTGTGTTAATATAAGGAATCTACCATTTGAACACAATGTAAGCAACATACACTTACTGCTTCGGTACACAACAACTACAGAACCACCAATACCCTCAATATATGCCTTAGTGAGTTGAACCTTATGCATATACTTGTTCATATTCAATTTACCACTCTGTGTGTTTGCTCGCATTTGTATTTGTACATGAATTCAATATTTCCAGCAATACTTTGTTCATAAGTTTTGATACCATACTTGGTATGAAGAATAATCTGTTCCTATAGTTTTGGACATCAGCCTGATTGATAAATGTTGCATCATGCATTGTTCTTACACAGTCATGCATTCGAATTACAAGTCATATTTTGAAAATACTTGAAATACTTACCTTGTAGATGACCACTGTCGAGTGATACTGAAAAAGTCGAAGTCTAGATCAACAACTGATTATATAAATGCAAGTCATATCAAGGTAAGCAAATATATGCCAATGGAAACCATTCCGTTTCAGATTTACATTAATGATTAAGGAGTAAATATTTTCCATGTTGATATACATTTGAGTCGTACTGTACAGGCTTTGGTTCTGGAAATGTGTCGATTTATTAAACTGTATTATCAATGCATACATCTGGTCGGATTTTAATAATCTCAATAGTCATTTTAAACACTAATATTTGGACACTAAGGTTTTACTTATTTGCACTGTAGATACACGTATGTGCACAACTTGATGCCAATATATGGTCATGCGACCTGATGTACCGAATATCGATATTTGACATACTTCTGACTAAAGCTCTTTGACTAATGTCTCTCCTAGTATGCCAATATCGCCGTATCACACACCAGTCCTGTATAGCAGCATTTCTTTTTTGTGTTGTTTAGATTATCATGTAAAATAAATATCTTACGGAGATAAATATATAATTGTTGTTTGTGTTCCACTACAATCTGATTTTAACCTGTTTCAGGGATACCACAAAGAAAACGCATACATTGCTGCTCAAGGTAACACAATTAATAATTATGTTACTTTCTGGTTACATGCATTAGCAGTGAAATGAAAACATTTTTATAACATATAGAGAAAATAAGTTGCTACAGGGAACGCGACATACATGCGACAGTGCCTCCCCACACTGACCTTCGGTTCAACAACAATCCATAAAATATAATGCACTTGAGGAGGATCAATGGTACACACGTAAGGAAACAGGGGCGCAAGGAATGGTCTGGTCGACTATAATGAATAACCAGGAGAAGCAAAGAGGACAAACAGTGGGGGGATTAATGGATGTAAAAGCTCACAGGACAAGTCAAGACACCTGGCATCAATAGGCCGAAACTGGGCATAAAATAACATGAACACTATATAAAGTGAAATGATTGCACAGGAGAAAGGGAAATATAACATACATTTAAGGCACAAAACGAATAAATAACCATACAACGAATTACAGCCGTGAAACTGTCAGTAAAAAGCCTAGACTAAATGCACAATAAATAAATTGCTGAAGAAAAAACATGATGTAAAATAGTTTAAATATAATCCACTCTTTGACGCGTGTAAACAGTCAACTACGGAAGTATACGTAATTGTACGTGGATGATGTTGTGTAATTTTATTCTAGAAGACGATTAACACCAACTTAAAAATACAAAATGTGCAAGTGCTATACACACTAAACTTGAAATTTGAGGATGAGGAAGTCTAACACCGGTAATGTCACATTTACCAAACAGACGGTCCCTACACATATTCCTATGACACGAAATGAAATATAACATGAGCCTGTGTAAAATAATGTAAGCAAGTAGGGGTACAGGGAAAAACAAAGGATTACAGAGCAATTAAACATCTTTATCGACTCAACGAGGTCACACAAAAAACCGGACATTTTAAAAAGGCGCAATTGAATATATTGGTACAGTTGATATACCATGTTAACATTTCTTATTGAATTGTATACAATTGTATTGCGGTGTAAATGTAATTTTGATATGTGAAAATAAAATGATAGAAAACTTTGACAAACCAGAATATAATTACTCATCTGCACCAACATTTCTCTTTGAAATGATTGCAATTTGGCATTTGGTATCTCCAGATCAGACTAACTGGCTTATTAGCAGATAATATAATACCTTGTACACTGTCATTTTTCGTTATTTTCTAGGTCCTACACGCCAAAATGTGAATGAGTTTTGGAGAATGATATGCGAGAAAGATGTATACGTTATTGCTATGGTTACCGACCTGGTTGAAGAAACGAAGGTTTGATTGTGATACATTTACAAACATATAATGTTACACTACCTGCAGTTTCTTTGAATTGTGTGATGCTCTCTTGTAAGAAATAAGGACCGACCGGGTATTGTGTTTCACGCAACTACAGTATTTAAGAGCGCCGCTGTACGATTTTCAACCTCTTTTTTAAGTGTCGCCATTTTAAGAATACGTCACATGTGACGTCACCATGTACTGATGGTAATCAATATTTGCACCATACGGCAATTTGAAAACAAAGTGACCAAATGAAGTAAATAATGTGTCCTGCTTGCAAATAGTAACTTCACATTTCGCATTTTCTTGAAATGACGTCACTTACAGAAGATGTTGTAAATCCCATAGCAGCATTTAATGCTGAAGCCAATGTTGATGCAGATAAATAATATATGTTTTAAATAAGTTGATTTGGTTTAAAGGAAAAGTAGTGTTTTACTTTTTTACTGTCACTTTAAATGTGGAAAAGATTATGCGAGCTTTTATTATATGGTCACAGTGTTTATTGTCGTTAGTAGTCAACAGTATATGTCTATTAGCATTTTATTGTGAATTTACAGATGAAGTGCATCAAATATTGGGCTCCTGTTAAAGAATCTGTCCAATATGGCAACATAAACATATTCACTGAATCAGAGAACATATTTGCGGACTTCGACATCAGGCGTTTCAAAGTTTCCCAAGATGTAGGCATTTGAATCTTTACTTTGTTCTTTGTTTTATTAAATTACTTTAATATAAGAAGCATAACTTTTTTTCAAATGCAAATACATTTAGGTATTCATTCTATAAACAACCACGAACCGATTTCGTCCTCCGAGTGGACACTTGAAATATTTCTTTTGAACGTTGGGGTACATCTTTCCAATGCCGGTTTGAAGTGATGTTGTATTTATGCATTATGGTCGTTTTCAATGTTCATATTTTCATACCACATCTTATCTAAGAGGTATTGCATGGGTAACATGCGTTCAAATTCAAGGTATCCGATTATCCACTAATCACTTGGGCTTGTTGCAAAGGGGTCTGAGATATATGATAGATATTACGTTTAAGTAAGTAGGAACTCAATATCAATTCTAGGGTGTGTCAGGAGAACGGGACATAATCCATTTTGGCTACACAGCTTGGCCTGACAAAGGCGTACCTAGCACAACTACCAGTTTGCTACAATTCTGGCAAAGGGTCAGGAAGAATGATGACAACAAGACCCATCCATGGCTCGTACACTGCAGGTATTTGTAGTTTATGTGATGTTTCCGTTTAGTTTCATCAATTTACTACATAAAGTATATGTTTATGTTAATTGTGTCTTATAACCGGTATAGTATTACCACAAGTAGGTCTCCGGCTTGACTGTTGCTACATTAACTAAATCAACATGTGTTTAGGAAAATTTGCATTCTCGTGAATATTGGAAAGTAATAGCCGTATAATTCTATTACATTGCTATCTTTAATACAAGTATTATAAAAGTCGATAATACACTAAGAAAGATATCCAGAGAACTATCACTGCAGATATCCATGTGGATATTGCTGAAAAGTACCGTCATTATGAGCACAGATGTATTAAATAATGTTCATATTTGGACGTCAAAATAAAATTAAAAGACTGATTTTTATTTTATTACTATTATATATTGAGAGAATTCCATTGTATTGTGTATGCATATTATGTTTATTTTAGTGCAGGTATTGGGCGAACTGGAACATTTATCGCGCTGGATGTTCTGTATGACCAAGGACAAGACAATGGATATGTGGATGTGTATCAATGTGTCAAAGATCTTAGAGATCAGAGGGTCAATATGGTGCAAGTGAAGGTAGCAACCTGTCCTTATAATGCGAGATATGTTCGTGTATTTTACAGTCAAATCTCAATTATAAGACCACCAGTTGGACACTTGGGATGGTCTTAATATTGAGGTTGAATAAATAACAAAACAGTGAATATGGACTTGAAAACTGTGTTCTTACTATTGAGGTGGTCTTATTATTGAGGTGGTCATTAAGTGAGATTTTACTGTATATGGGTTTTAATTACACTACTGTAATATTAAATCTAAGCAGGAATTGTCACATTCGGTGTTGTTTTTGACAGTACTTTTTAGTTGTATTTCATACACCTCTAAATTTTTGTTTTATTATTTTCTATTCCATTTGGTTTACTTTTATTTTCCCAGTCTTGTTTACCTCGTATTTAATTTCATTTTTTGTCCCTCCCAAATTTTAAGTTTTATTTTACCTAGTATCATTCTTGTTTATATATTTACCCATATATTATATCGTACGTAAGTATCTGTTTGGTGATGCGTTGTTTAGTAAATGTGACCTTCCCTTTAAGTACTACTCTTTCTCACTTTAATCGGCTTTGAGTTCAATGAATGTTTAATTTCAGAAATGTGTAAAGAAGCCTTTGATTTTATTCAAGTTCCGTTAGTTATGTAAATCTATATATATTTACTTCGAACCATTGAAATATGTCTGTACTGTCATCTATTTTTTATTATTCTTTTATTATTGATACATTTCATACTTTTTAGATTATATCTTTTTTCTTCTTGATGAAAAAACAGTCTGTTGTTAATGTATTATGGTTTAACATCCAGGAACAATATCAGTATCTGTACTTGATTGTGTTAGATGCGCTTGTTCTACCGTCATATCCTGTATCTACGGATGAATATGAGCTTTATCATACAAAACAACTTGAGATCGACCAAGAGTCAGGCAGTGAAAAGTTGCTATTGGAGTACGAGGTACACTGTCATGTTTTTGTTATACATGGTTATGAACTTAGTCCAGGGCAAGTATGTTTAAAAGGCTACAAATGACGCCCACAAAAGGTAATTAACAACACGTAATAGTCGTTGACTGTATGGTATGCAGGGTATGTGTCCATATCACGATGACATGTAGGTTGATCCTGACCAATTTTCTAATAATGAATGGCCTTGTTTTGTCTGACAAGTTAAACATTTCATATGTACACCTGTCCGGGACAAGTGTTCTTGACGAACATTTGTAGAGCACAGGCCTTATTTGCAGAATCATGATATGAATTCAGAATATAGTTAAGCATTTAAGTCCGCCTGGTACACACAGTATTATCGTCATTTGACCGTTGGTCGGCGTCAGTGTAGTCATCAGTTAATTAGTTTCTATTGGTCCATTTTATTGTTTAGTGAAAGTACAAACCAGGTATAGCTGTGATAATTGTCGATTCCTGTCTATCATCATATGGTAAGAAGGACACAGACTAACTTGCATGTAACAGGGTTGTCTATGATTTGTATTTTAGTCATTAGACAATCTAACGTCCGTACCAGACATAATGCAGCATGAGGATTCTGATTCAACAAGAGATATGTACTCATGTGCGAAAGATGAAAGTAATAGAGATAAAAACCGATTCTCTCACATTCTGGCACGTAAGTGAAATGTACAGTTCAATCTGTAGAGCCACCCTCTCTTGAGTAACAAAACGTGGATTTCCAAATGAGCGACGCTTTACGATTTTCAACATTTTCTATTCCACCGTCATTTCAAGAATATGTCATATGTGACGTCACCATGTACTGACAGTAAGCAAGATTTGCCCCACATGGCAATATGAAAACAAAGTGACCATATGCAGTAAATATTGCTTCCTGCTTGCAAATAGTGTCACCGCATGTTGCATTGTTTTGAAATGACGTCACTACTTACAGAAGAAGTTGTAAATTCCATAGCAGCGCTCAAATTGTGTTGTTTTTAATAACAGTCATATATGCTTTGTTTAAAAATGCCATGTCTTTATTACATATGTCTACGACGACATTTATATTCTCAAATTTCACTATGAAACTGCGGGTTTGGAGTAGCATCGGAAGTGTTTCTGCTTCATTTTACTACCTGCTGTATTAACAGTATTATTGCCAAAAAAATAAATATACACTTGTTTTTTTACGATGCTAAGTGCAATTATCAATTCGAGGGTTCAGTGCAAGGCTATCGCAAGTCCTATATAAATACATATGAGTTACGATAGTCATGCGCTTAACCCTCGATTGATGGGTTCATTACTCAAACATAAGTAAATTGTATGGCTTTTGAATTTCCAAAACAGTATAACTTCCTGCAAATTTTCGGAATTTATAAAAACATATAGAATGTAATATTTACAATGCACTGTGTACGTTTTTTAAACTAGCAAAAAAATGAAATATATATTTAATCGTAGACTATGCTAATCCTGCAATTGTGTACTTTGTTCGTCTACACAGGTGATGAATACCGGCCATTGTTGTGCACTCCTGTAAAAGGGACAACCAACTACATCAATGCAATGTACATGCCGGTAAGGTCTTATTCCTATAATGTTATCAGAAACTGACTGCATGCATAATTATGTACAAGTAATGTGTATACATTGAAACAGTAGCCAACATCTACATATTCTGAAATTAACTCCTCTTTGTATTCGTCACTACCTTGGTAGATTTGACGCATTATTTACAGAACCCCATAACTTATTTTTCGTCTTTTTTAGAAAAACAACTTTAAGGTTTTACACTCTTGAGATAAGTGTTACATACGCAGTTATGGAATTGCATTTTATTTAAGTTATATGCATTCCATAACAATATGGTACAGAAAGATAGAGCTTGGAAAGACGGTTGCACCAACCTGCCCCTATTACGATTGTGCCATACAATTTCGATTTCCATTCAATACCATGGGATTATATACAGTAAAAATTATAAATGGCAGACATGAACATGTGTATTTACTGGTATCATCATGGTAGATCATGGTAGCGAAGATATATGTGTAGAATATTATTGTATAACTATGGTGCATTTGGAAACAACACCTTTTTTCAGAGTTACTCTGATTCACACGGATTTATCATCACACAAACCCCTCTTCCCGTCACGGCTGTGGATCATTGTCGTCTGATAGTGGAACAAGAAGTACAAGTCATTGTAACTTTTGATGAAGACATTGAAACAGAGAATGTAAGCACTATACATATCTGCTTAGTTTTACTTTGATATGTTATGGCTTGGTTAAACCTAGTTTTCAATAGTTTTATCATTTTTATACGAAAGTATATACATGTAGATGTATTCAGAGATCCAGGCTATTTAACTACAGCTATATCTCGTTCATTTGACTTCACGGGTCTGAAATTTAATTTCGAATAATACATAGTTTTCATTAGCCCGTTTCAATTCGATGTGCCTAAGAAGATAACTCTGTCTGGACCTGATATTTATTTCTAATGACACCAAGTACTCGGATTGAAGGTTATCGAATTAACGAGGCCCGATTGTAGTATTATAATTATACCTCTGTAATCACGGTTTTGTAGGACAATATTCTCCTTTCCAGTCAGCCTCATGCCTGCGTTTATATGACAATGATAATGTACATGACCGCTTATATCAATGCACTGAGGAATGCATGTTTGATTACAGTTGTACTTTACCTTTTGTAAGGGCTATAATGATGTAAATGTGAATAGCATACCATGGTAGTCAATCCATTTATAATTAAGCCAAGATAAAATATACGCTGCATGATCGAAATCATGCTTTCGTGGCAGTCAGACAATAGACAACTAACAACAATCTTCCAGAATTTAAGCAGGGAATGTAAGGACTTCCAATGTTATGACGGAGAACATACGGCTTACTGAGGCGTCTTAACCCTAAACTTCTAGATTAGCAGTCAGTCGTTCTACAAGTTGAGCAAACACAGTATACCTATGTTGAGATAGCACCCCTGTGCATTTCAACATACACATTATCGTGAAAATCAATAACCACACAAATCAAACATGCAACAGCAACGAATAATTCACACAATACATCATCAACGAAATGCATTTTACTTCAAATACACTTTATAATTAAAATACTGCGTGAAATTCTTTGAGCAGTGTAAGGCACACATAGGAATGTATAGTTAAAGTATTCTCATTCGAATTCAACGGGTCCAAATTTATATTATGAATGATACATGGTTTTGAATAGCCCATTTCATTTGGACGGGCGTAAGAATATACATCTGGACCTGATATATATTTCGGATGATACCAAGTATTCGGATAGAAGGTTGTCGAATAAACGATTTCGACTGTATATGGCTACAAACTATCATTGGCATGGTTTAAGTTTATATATCTGAGTATTGTTTCTCGAGCAGTAATGAGGATTTGTTCTCTCATTCCTATCTTAAGAGAATAATCAATATTTTATATCGTTTCGTAAGATGGGTGATTATCTACCAGTTACCGGTACGATAGAACTAGGTCCGTTTGCTGTTTCGTTTGTATCAGAAGAGGATAAAGCTGGATATATTGTAAGAAAACACACATTGCTGTACAATTCAAAGGTACGTGCGAGAAGTTATCCCTTATGGTCAACCAGGTCATTCCTTGCACCTCTGTTTTCTTACGTATGTACCATTGCGCCTCCTTAAAGGCCTAACGTTGTATGGATTGTTGTTTTCTCGGAGGTCTGTGTGGAGAGGCACTGTCTTACGTAGGTGGTGTTCCCTGTAGCAACTTATTGTCTCTCTTTTTGTAAGAATGTATACAGACGAATACGCTGTCACCGTATTTTACTCACTATGTACAACTGCAGCGTTAAAATATAGCATTCTCCTACGCAGTTACATCTCGTTATAATGTAAAGTTACCACAAATGACAAACTTCTGCCCTGCGTTCAGTTACGGCTTACATCTTCGACCGTTATGTATTGTACCCCGTGCCAACCGTATTACATTGACTGCACACGGGGAACCAAATTGAAAAACGATTCATCGAATAACGAACGTGCCCGTTTCTAATGTTGATGTCAGTGCTAGCTCTTGACTCGCTACTAGGTCTGTAGTCGAATATTTAAAAAAATAATGATGTACGAGCTAGCTCGTTTTTCGACTCCAGATATGTATTCGCCGCGGACCTGTTTCGAATATTGATGTCAGTGCTAGCTCTGGGTTTGATTTGAGGTATGTATTCAACAATATAAGCCGAGTAACGATGTCAGTGCTGGCTCTGTATTCATTCTGGGTCTGTAGTCAATGTTGATGTACGCTGTACGATTGCTGGGCCAACTTAACTCAAATATTTGTGTTAATGTTTACAGGAGTTCAAGTTGACACAAGTCATGTACAAATCATGGGCCCCTTCAAATCTGTGTCCGGATGACCCTTTCCAGATGCTTGGGTTTCTTCATGAAGTAGATTGTCTTCAAAGGTCGGCAGAAAACAAACCCCTCCTTGCTCAATGCATGTAAGAAAACGATGCTTTGTTTCATTTCGAATTCAACAAAGAAACTGTATAATATCTACACATAGACACATGTCTGTGCGGCAACTATGGCGATTGTTCAATAGTCATCCAGTTGATATGTGATGTTGCTAGCAAAATTTGCTCAATTCTTTTTTATGATACGAATGCATTTTTTGTGAACATTTTTGAGTTGAATATTTGTCTGTACTGAATTCCATTTAATGACCTAGTTTTCCAAGCCAATTATTGTGCTGGCAAATATTTGCTAAAGGTCACCTCCAAACAGACGTATTTTTATATAAACCTTGCCTAGAATTGGTTATTGTATATATTTCGAACTGTTACGGCGTTTATTGGTTAGAATGCTAACTGAAAAACCAAAGCTCACATGTCATGCTACTTTTGTATAGCGTTTATGACAAAATATTGGGTAAGTGCGTAGTCGGCATGTCGTCAAACTGCCCCCCCCCCCCCATTGTCTAAGGATGTGAAAACCCCTCAATTTTATTTTAATTTTATACTCACTGTTCTTGGTCTTATTTCATACTGGCGATCTGCTATGTTGAAAGGCCTTGTTCTATGAGCGTGGCCTTCCTTTTGCTATTATTTCTAGCTTTTATTCAGGAATGGTGCAGAACGGAGTGGTATACTTGTTGCTCTCATGAACATAATCGAACATGCTAGAATGGATGGCGAAGTATCTATTCCAAATGTAATACGATATTTGCGAACAAGAAGGCCAGAAATTATTCCAAACTATGTAAGTTTAGATATTGCCAATGTTTGTATATTTACGTTAAGTTATACAAAACCATGGATGTGATTTTGAAAATAGCTTACTGCTTTACATATCTTGCGTGCAAGAAATAATATGACAGCGAATGCATTTATAATTGTCATTGATATACTTATATACGAATGAAATCATATTCTTCATTCTTCATAGTAATGTGACGAACTATTTACGGTCGGTCGTAGAGGTGTATGATTTTTTGTGTACTATTTGGTCTCTTACTGTTATGTCCATGATTTAGTCAGTATGTCACATGTTTATATACTTATTTCCTTTTTAAGGAACAGTACAAGTTTTGTCATGACGTGTTCCTGTGTTATGTCCAAAGTAATTCAACGTATGCCAACATGTAACATTGGGAAACTACCGTCTTGGATGATACGGAACAGAACAGAACAGACATTTGTCTTGATTTGTACATAATTTATCATCAGTGTAATTATACATATAAAGTCAAGAATTTTGTCCTATGTACAGCAACCAAGCTACTGTTTATAAACTTATAATAAAACATGTAAAAACAAATATAATGATATGTAAGTACGCGTATAACTCATACTGTGACTGAGAATGAACTTTTTGAGAGACGAAAACCATTTCTACATTTTGTTTACACTATTATGTCATTACTTACCCATACATATAGACACGGCTAACACAGATATTGAATGTTATCATACTGTTTGTTAGTTTCCATTGTACATGTTATGTTGAAATAAAACTATCAATCTATCTATCTATCTAACACCTATTTTACATAATCATACATTCTCCATCATCAATATGAGTCACGCTCCGATTCATAAGTAAATTTTGCGAGTGCTGAGTGTTAGTATCCGTTATATTCCCGGGCCAAGGATGAATTTGCTGTCTTATATCACTGGCATGTTTTATCATAACACAGTCGTCATAAAACGGCGATGTAAATATATTTATAATGGAATAAGCGTTGAGAAAGTAGTTTTGGAGTTTCCTTTACAATGACTAAAAAAGATTTCTTAAGTATGATGTGAAACTTTATTTGTTTATGTATATTTAGCAGTTTTTCTAACTCCGTGAGATTTATTTTGTATATTTTGGGTTTTACGCCGTTCCTCAATATGTTTACTTTCGAGTTCTGTGAAATCGTGTTGGTAACATGTTTGTTTATATGTTGGAACGTCATAAAAATTCTCACTCTCGTTTTCGGGTTGATATTCCACTGTGACTTCAAATCCACGAAAGTAATCTACAGAATACCGATTAATCAATTCACTATGTAATTATAAGACATTGTACGATACGAAACACGCAAATAATTGTTAGAACGTGGCCTATTCGAGAAAAGAGCAATTTTCTGAATATTATTTGAACACCCCTCACACGGTTTATGTTGATGGTTATCATCGGCTGTATTGATAAGCTTAGACCCAGTTCAATATTGAAATAAATATGTAAATAGTGAATTATCGAGATTGGTTCATAGGTAGCATGCATTAGTGTAAATTCTCAATGAATATTGACTTGAAATAGAATTGTCTTGTTGTGTTGTACATTGCAATATTTTATATAAAAAGTAAAGTAAGGTGTTTATTTATTATAGTGTCACCCCTATTTAAAGGGCCAGCCAATTCGGACATATGAGATACCTACGTTCTGAGCACATTTATTTCCGATTCATATCCTTTTAATGCCAGGCACCAAACAGGTAGGCGCACGGTAACCACTATTTAACTACCTGGCGGCTCACCAACTGGCCATAACAGAACGGACCCCTGCCGGGATTCGAACCTTCGACCTCCCGCTCCCAAAGTGGATGCCTCAACCACTCGGCCAAGGGAGACGGTATAGCTACTGCTAAATGATAATACAAAAGTGATTATAATTTATACTATTTCTCACGTCAGTTGAATATTATAGTTTCAAATGCCTTGACTAGGATACATTTTTTTTTATTTCTACAGATTGTACAGGACTTGAATGAAGTAACGTACTATTTGCCGTTCAATGAATTATTATTCTCAATGTCCATGTTCTAGCCAAATTTATCATTGATCTTATAGCAGACATTCACATTGAGGAAAATTCAAATTTGCTATATCGATACAGCGAAATTTCGTTAATATTGTAAGGATTTAACTAATTTTGTTTTAACGTTCAATTCTTCAGAGTTGTTTCTTGCTTACACCTAAACTATTTGTGTATGTAGTGATACAGAACATACATTGTATTTAGTTTATCAATGGATGAAACAAATAACAAATGGTTGAGAAAAACACACATAATATTTCAGAAATAAATAAGTTGAAACAGTAACCATCAACAATCAGTAAGACGTTTATAGCGAGCGTTTAATGGTAACTACTTACTAACATGTTAATAACGAACCGTTAAGTTTTATGCTTACTGAATTAATCTCTGTTTAAACCATACAGTACAAATTACGCGTCGCTTGACCGATGCATAACCAATTAGCAAGTTGGTCAATTAATGCGCTCTGTCTGCTGAGATAAATTATCGCGTTGAGCCACGGTCACAACCGGCCGTACACCTGTATGCGACGGGTCAACGACGAATTTCACAGAAAATCCGTGCCTTAGACTTTTTTTCGTGAACGCGCATGACACGTGCAGTCATCGCAAATAGAAGCACTGCGCTGCACGTCCATCTTGCGGTGACTGCAAGGTTAGTTACTGGCACATGATGCAAATGTATTCTGCGGTGGCTGCAAGATCGCCACACAACCAACGTACGTGCACTGTGCAAACAAGGAAAGGTGACCACACACCTAACGGCAAACTTGTAGTTGCTGTAAAGGGGAAATACGTTCATTTTGGCCGGTACACTTTTTTTAATAAAAAGGGGTCCTTTAGGACAAAGCAGGGTGTGGTTTAGGCCATAAACCGGGGCTTCTCTATCCAGGGACATACCCAGCACTGCCGCCTTTTTCTTTCCAAGAGATGTCGCCGCTCTCTGATAATATGAGCCAAACATGAGGAGTTGACGAATCGGTTTCTCTTTCAGCAGCAAATGCAACTGAACCCAACGCAAACGATGGGGCGTGATCGGACCCGGCATCCTCAAGACAGTGTTCTTGAAGCCGAAATAACATCAGGCTTACACACTTCGTGCAAACATCGCATGGGCCTCATGCATTCGTTTTACGGAGCCGTGCGGAGTCGAACACAGCAGTGTGGAGCCGCACATTGTCGTACGTCAGTTGCACGTCACCTGCACGGGGTTGTACGTGCAACTTGCGGGTATTAGGTTTGTGTGCTCGTGTGGACGCTGCAAGAATCCCGCAACGTAATTTGCATGTAGGATGTCTGTACAGTTGCTACAGTCGTGTCTGATCGCAAAGAGCCGTAAGGATTTGCCTGCAACCCGACCGCAGCTGTGGAAACTTACGACCGAGGCATTATCATTCACCTGTTTAAACACATAAACCAATCGAATTGATGTATAACCTTCAGACCGATAATGTTACATATTACATACAAATGTGTACTTAATATCAAAATGTTCTCTTTATCCAAATCCATTATATCTGTGTAGTTATACAATAAATTATAGAAAAGCTTGGTTGTGAAATACAAATTGTTATAACCGAGTATGTTATAAGTATGTTGCACTATATAATGGAGTATTCTTGCTACTGTCAGTTTTATATTGTTCGTAAACGTGAAGAATAAATACCTACACATGTGGGACAAGAATGCAAAAGTTTTGGTTACATTTGGTGAGACAGTCATAAAACTAGTCTCCCATTTGTGAAGAAAAGACATATAAAGTTGTTACAGGGAACGCACTATACACAAGACAATGCCTCCCCACACAGATCCCCGTATGTTGGACCCAACTAGTTGGTATCACATTCGTCACTACATTATTCTGTATGTACTACGTACTTACTATATTGACAAGCAGGACCAAACCAGTTGGTATCACATCCGTCGCTACATTATTCTGTATTTACTACGTACTTACTATATTGACAAGCAGGACCAAACCAGTTGGTATCACATCCGTCGCTACATTATTCTGTATTTACTACGTACTTACTATATTGACAAGCAGGACCAAACCAGTTGGTATCACATTCGTCACTACATTATTCTGTATGTACTACGTACTTACTATATTGACAAGCAGGACCAAACCAGTTGGTATCACATCCGTCACTGCATTCTCCTGTATTTACTATGTACTCACTGTATTGACATGCTGGTCCAAACCAGTTGGTATCACATCCATCACTGCATTATCCTGTATTGACTATGTACTCACTGTATTGAGATGCAGGACCAAACCAGATGGTATCACATCCGTCACTGCATTCTCCTGTATTGACTATGTACTTACTGTATTGACATGCTGGTCCAAACCAGTTGGTATCACATCCATCATTGCATTCTCCTGTATTTACTATACACTTACTGTATTGACATACAGGACCAAACCAGTTGGTATCACATCCGTCACTGCATTCTCCTGTATTTACTATGTACTTACTGTATTGACATGCTGGTCCAAACCAGTTGGTATAACATCCGTCACTGCATTCTCCTGTATTTACTATGTACTAACTGTATTGACATGCTGGTCCAAACCAGTTGGTATCACATCCGTCACTGCATTCTACTGTATTTACTATGTACTTACTGTATTGACATGCAGGACCAAACCAGTTGGTATCACATCCATCACTGCATTCTCCTGTATTTACTATGCACTTACTTTATTGACAAACTGGAGCAAACCAGTTGGTATCACATCGGTCAATACAATCTGCTGTATCGGTATCGCAACTTGTACCGTTCTTACAGTGACACATATACTAACATTCAGTTCCAAATGTATAAATACCGGGTGTATTTACCATGCAGTCCGCAGCTGCAAGAATATACAAGAGATGTTTGTAAAACATGTATTCCATATCTGACAGGCGCCTTGGCGTTCGCAAAATGTTATTCGAACATGGGTGGGTCTAATGACAGACGGCAGGTCTGACCGACCAACATGTACAAAGTAATATGTCCCTCCTTGTTTGAAGGGTAGAGTGAAGGGTGAATTGAGGTACATGAATATACTCTCCAATCCCACGTAAGCTTGAATACCAATATTCGGTCATATAAAAATCCGATAACAGACTGAGCGTGATAAAATTGAATATTTCTATATTTGTTAATTTGCAAACCAAATATACTGATTCCGCTAACCATTCCAATTCATTGCATAACTTTGTTATCTTGAGGTGTGATCGAGTAAAGCTGACGATGGGTTCATCATATAAATTGTGTTTACAGCAGCTGTTCATATGCATACCTGGATCGATGATACACACATCCGTTTTAGTTCTGTTTCTGTTATTGACAGAATACACATTATATTATAACTTTACAACATTTAAATATCCTTTGTTATGCCAGATATGTTGATCTATAATAATTTAAAGATCGATAAAATGCGTGTCTGAGTTTAGTTCGTAGTTACTACCCTAAACTGACAGAGATACGTGTGTGTATATGAACATGTTGCTGTGATAGGTAGGAAACTTCGTGTGAAGTTTCAATTCAATACTAGTAGAGGTTACTGAGATGTAGTCTTGAATATAACAAAAATTTCTAAGTTCACAAGAACAGAACCTAGAAAATTCGGGTTATTTCGTCACTACCCAAACATATTTGCCTTTAAATGATAACACTTAAACTACCAAGTGCACCCCCTATGCAATTTCCTTAAAATAACGGTACATGTACATTCCAGATTACGATTTATATATCACATATTCTTGTTAACAACAAAACATATAAGGAAATGACGTATAATATTACCATACTGCTAACATTATCAAACTATATTATACATGTATTTGTGAAATTTAATCAATCATATTTTGTCTTCCTCAATGCTTGTGTATGACATAAAATATGATGATGGTATGATGCTACCGACACCACCGCTAGGAGGCGAACCCATGCAAGACGAAACAATAAATTATGTCTACACACATTTTAATTCCCAGTGTCCAAGTTAATGTAGAAAAGTGTAACCTTAAAAACAGCTCATATGAATTAATAATTGGATGGTTTCAATTCGAATGTCAAAGTAAATTTCTGATGGACCTTAGGATGTGGTATGATTAACAAAATATTGCAAATAACTCGCTCAGACAGATGCCTAAATATTTAAACTGGGCAGAAAATATCATGAACATTATATAAAGTGAAATAATTGCACAGGGGAAAGGGCAATATAACATACATTTAACAACATATGCAGCGGTAATGTGACTTAGCTAGCGTTTTTAGGTTACCATTCAATATTAACATGTTCTGCTGCCACAAATTACATTTACTTTGGATGCAATATTTCACATTGCAAAAGGAATATTCGCCTCACGCGGATTTTTAAACTTAATAGCTCCAGGTCGAATGCCGTACCGACTAAGGTAGCTGGATGGAACTTAAATGGGATCTTTAACAACGTACACCGCAAGGAAATACGATTCATTACATGCTACTTGACGTAGAACTCGATGATAACATAAGAACTTTCGATTGCCTTTTTAGATTAATAGGTCTGAATGCAGGACATGATCTACATGATAATTATACTTCCAGTAGATTAGTTTTCCGTAGCTGATTCATATTTTGGTACGATGTCGTTTTCCTGCGTAAACTGCTTTCCCTGTTTTGCTAATATATTCAAAACTAAAGCAGAACACTGTACAACAGTGAACCAATCAGACAGACGTGCAGACGTTTTTTATTCTAAAGTTGATCGCATTTTATAGAACGGAATGCTCACTTTTTCCAAATAATCGTTTTAATCGAATCAAAAGAGGATTACCGGTATGAAATGTTTCTTGTTAAAATCTCTGTCAAAAACCACCGTTGCCACACATATTGCATGTCGTCGACTTCCGATGTAAAATTGGATATCCAGATCATCTGACCTGATCACTTTGACTCTAAATAATTCGATTTTCTAGCTATGGCAACACTTTGAATTCATGCCCGATATGGAATTGATAGGCCGCATTACATAAACGTGCCAGGTACAGCATTCGTAGAAGAACGGAACTGATTTTCATGAGGCGTTCTGACGGGTTCATCTCTTCTGTATAGTTTCGCCTCGTCGAAAACGATATCCAGGATAAGAAATTTATTTAAGATTAAGATCGATTGCTAAAGCATATTAATTTCCTTAAAATCAAATTGATCGACTAATTGGTTGAAGTGTACGAAGGTATGATTCAACGAAGATAAATTTGAAGACAACAATCACGAGATTTCCTGTTTGCTTAAGTGTTATAATTGTTTCGAGTTTTATCACACTCGATGAAGAATACTTTGGACTTTGATAACATCTATGCCTAATGGTTTCAATTGTCGTATTCTCAGTAGCCACCATCTACGCCACAAATACAGCAATACTCCTATAAAATGGTTTATTGTACGCTCCATATCCAGCATTACAGTGAGATTTAATAATAAAACGATGGTTTATTTGTATTGAAATTGTACGTATTCAATACGTATTCATAATAGCAATTTAGATAGTACGAGCGACGGATGATTGAATTTCCCCACAGTGATGTTACTTCGGCCAGTAATACTTAGGTTGTAATAATTACTTACATGGGAAATCTTCTACTAGTTTCATAAGTAGTTCAACTCTATGGAAACCGACAATTATTTAGCATATGTGCTACCATTCTATCTTTATTGTGTAAATTCGAACAACATGCACAATTTAGTTGAAATATTTGAGTAGATTCAGAAGAAAGTGCTGTCAGTCGAAGACACTTTTAAGAAATGCTAAGTTCGAAAATATAATTACTAGAGGCATTCCATAAATTATTTCACTGGTCTTCGAATGATTATTTTTGCAATGCATCGGAAATTTGTTCACATCAACCCTTCAAAGTATTCCCCTGCACCGATACACACTTTTGAAGTATCGCTATCCGCAACCTAAATGCTGCAACGTTGTCTCCCCTTGTAATACTGTTGAGACACTGAAAAACTGCTGAACCAAGGACATTTCTTGTAGCACAGCGCTTAAATGAGAGCGTTATTTTAGCAATGTAAATAGAAAAAACGTCGCAGGGGCTTAGGTCAGGGGAATAAGGTGGGTGTTCAACCTGAATAACATTTCGTGTTCTAAGAAAGATATTACATTTTTACTTTTGTTGGCTAAAGCATTGTCGTGAATAAGCTGTAAGCCATTTTTTGTTATTTATGCGGCGCTGGGGATCAAAATAATAAAGCCAAGGGTAATAGTGTTTCCCCCATGTTGACAATATGTACTATCACACAGGAAGCCATATATATATATGTATATACCGTTTTTGTGACTTAAACACCATTACAAAAATACATGTTTTCAATGGAGGCAATATAACCCAATATTACTTTCCATATCAATAATGATGTATAGTTGAGCGATGAGCTACGTCAATTAAACATCTAAGTGTTTTCTCAATTGTACATACATTAATGTGAGAGTACTACACTTGAATCCGTCGTCTATTGTTCTAACACTATGATCCTGAACCAAAGTTAATAACACACCTAGAACAGTTGTCACATTCACTAGTATTAAACTTGCGCATCTTACAGACGCACTGAATTTTCACGAAGAATATCATGGAGAAATATCGAAATATTGTATTGATAACAAAGTGGACTCTGGTCTTGTGTTTGGTTGGATATGTTGAAAATACAGGTACATGTATATATATGTATATGTTTATTATTTAATTATCGTTATCTTAATAATCTTCCAACAAGCCTGATAATTAAAGTTTGTTTGATGACATCTATTTTATTAATAACATTTACATTCGACAAATTATGATTAAGTGGTAAACATTCTAAATAACATCGATAAAAAAGTTTTTATCCGAAAAGGAAGCGTTGTATGATTCTGATGAAATTAGGATAACATCTGTGAAGTCTGACTCTTATGGTATGGTCGATTAAGCATGAATGACATAGCAGCAATTTATTGTTTCACTATATGAAAGTATAGAGTTTATAAAGCACACCACTGTCACCCTGACACCCGGGAGTTCGAATCCCAAGTTAAAGCGTGATACTATCTTCTCTGTGAAAATGCGACTGAAGAAAAAAACACCCAAAGGCATTTGTCCTCCACCTCGGATTCATGTAGGGAAGTTGTCAGTTGCTTGAGGAAGGTTAAGTACTGTTTGGTAGCATAGGAAAGATGGTTAGGTCAACTGGAATAATTTTGAGAAACGGCGTTAAAATCCAACCGAAAGTCCATTGAAAAGTACTTTCCTACATTATGTGTTTCCTATAACTGATCTGATCACGTGTTATAGAAATATAAATGTTATTTATGACTTAGAACTGGGATGACCTCGTTAAATGATAGAAACCATGTGATAACAGGTTTTGTTTTCATAGCAAAATTTATAATTATTCACAACGTATTATTTCAATCTCGTACTATTTTAAAAAGGTAGTTTCAGTGGTGTTAAGGTAACAGGACTTTAGTAGGTCTGTTAAATGTTTATATATAGTATACTCTTTTACACAGAACTGCATAAGTACTCAAGTATTTTAAACGGAATAAAACAGTTAATCGATCTTAGGTTTATGCGTTCCAGTGGTTAATCGAGATTTATCAGTGAAATAAAAATTGGTATTTTAACTCTGTCAAACAGTGAAAATATCATTACCGCACTGCTAACACGAAAAGAGAAATCACTGTGTAGAAACAAAATTAAATTGCCTTCCTTTTGCACTGAAATGAGAATGAATACACAAAATTACATCCCTTTTGTACATGTACGTCGAAAACCATGACGTCTTCATCCGGAAGGCAGGAATATGGTAAGGGTATATTCGTTGACATTTCGAAGTTAGATGCGGTCATTTTCCGCTTGTATTTCACATACTTTCGAATGTTCTTTATACATATTTTATTATTTGTTTACATAACGATATATTGATCATTCCATGTGGGTATCTTTATTTAAATGCTTGTACCGTCGAAAACTAAAGACGCCGGGATACCTTTAATTTTCATCTGCAACATTTAACAACAAAGTTAACATGGAACAGCCATTTTCACGGAAACGTCAGTTTCAACTTCAACCGCACGGACTCTAGATCAATGGGACTCTCCAAAATGGTCAACACTTTGAATGTACAAAACCTGAGGCAATCTGGTGAAGCGTAGCCACGCGAAGAAACCCCCCGTTTCTACAGACTGTTCTCCAAATTTCAAAGTTCTATGTTAACAAGGTCACGTTCATTCTCAACATGACGTCGCGCTTTGATCAATTATCGATGAACACATGAAAATTGAGAAAGGCAAAGTGTTCGTAGGGGAGGCATAGTGCGGAGGCATATTGGTCATTTGGGAGGCATAGTGGTCGTGGGGGAGGCATAGTGGTCGTGAGGGTGGCACCATGTCCGTGGGAAGGCATAGTTGTCGTGGGAAGTCATAGTGGTCGTAGGGAGGCATAGTGGTCGTGGGGGGCATATTAGTCATTGGGGAGGCAAAGTTGTCGTGGGAGAGGCAAAGTAGTATTTTGGGGAGGCATAGTGGTCGTGGGGGTGGCATAGTATTCATGGGGGAGGCATAATGGTCGTGGTGGAGGCACAATGGTTGTGGGGGATAATTGGTGTTTAGGGGAGGCATATAATTTACTGGGGAGGCATAGTGGTCGTTGGTGAGGCATAGTGGTCGTGGGGGAGGTATAGTGGTCGTGGGAGAGACATAGTTGTCGTGGGGTAGGTATAGTGGTCAAGAAGGAGGCATAATATTCGTGGGAACATAGTGTTCGAGGGGAGGCATAAAAGTTGAGGAGGCATTGTCTTGGGGAGTTATATAAAGTGGTCATGGGAGAGGCACAATTGTGGTTGGGGGCATGGCGGTTATGGGGACATATTGGTCGTGGTGGCATAGTCTTCGGGAGTCATAATATAGTGGTCGTTGGGGTGGTACAATCATTGTAGGGTCATGGTGGTTATTTTGACGTAGTGTTCGTTGGGGCATAGTGGTGGACGTTAGGGTTTCCGATCCCTGATATGTAACCGTCAGTACAAAACTTGTTTCACAATCGATGTAAAATACACAAATATAAACTCTGCTAGGAGGTTACTATTTCGAAAATAGTGAACCGAAAGCATAGCCAAATGTTTACGGTAAAAATTGGTCTACTTTTACTTATGTAATGGTTTTATCCATTTCTTTATGTTCTAGAAGCGTGCTCACCTACTGTAAATGGGGTATACATATTTGGACGAGAATGCCAATATATGTGTCATTGTCACGATAATCTACAATGTGATGTTGATACGGGAAATTGTACTGACGGATGTAAATCTGGTTGGTACGGACCCGGATGTCAATTCAGTGAGTAAAAAAGCTAGCATTTTTATTACGTACACAATTATACACTTATTACAAAAAGAAACATATCTTCCCTCCCAATTGTCATGTATTCAGAACAATTATGTATGACAGGAACATATACATGCTGTACAGTTGGACCTCGCTCCTTCGAATTCATCGCGTCCGAAGTTTTAGATTTCGAATAATAATAATACATGAAAATACCATTTTAATTTGACGTGCATAGGACGATACAAGGGGGGAGAAAAGGTTTACTTTACATAATATTCTGCAACTCTTTGTTTTAAACATTTGTAAATGTAGTAAGACACGTTCAGAATATTATGTAGATTTTCATACAATACAAGTTAATAAATTTGGGAATATTTGGTCACTTCCAGAAATGTGGTTTAGTGTGTTGTCATCTTAGTTTGTGCTATAAAGGACATTCTAATACAAAGTGAAATTTAAGACCACCTCAATAAAATATATATGCAATATCCTAGGAGACGTAGCCTATGGTGAACATGCTAGTCACAGCAGCAATACCCCTTTCAAACAAAAATCAGCGAAGCTCGCTAATGACAACAACGTTACAACGTGTAGCTATACAAAACATGCTAATTCTAGTACATCAGAACCATGGTGGAAAGTCTGGTTACCATGGCAGCAAATGATCAAAGAACTGACAATATTAACAAACCATAATGGCGAAGGTAAGTAGATTTCACTCATGTATATAAAGTTATGTTATAATGTATGTTAAATGGACTGCGTACGTAGTTTGGAGATGAAATGGTCGAGGGGTAAGAAACCCAGACCTCTTGATATGATGCTTGTCAGTAGGAGCTCCGAGTTAAACGGTTGTTTATCACAAACTTCAGAATCCCTGAATTGTGCGCAAATACTGCTTAATGGCATAGGAAGCACATAGGAAGCAGTGTTCGAGAGTGATTATGTCAGAAGCATAAGTGGTAAAAACGTTTTCAAAATTTAATTAAATACCACGTGAAGCACCAACTTGAATTTGCTTTGATATATGCTTATATAAGACTAATATATCATTTTTCTCCGAACGAAGAAATAAGCAATATAGTTCACTACTTTCTTTCATTTGGTGTAAATAATAATCGCTCAATTATGTTCCACTCCAGTATCTTTTTATTACTACTGTCTTGAATATTCATTACAAACCAATGCACTAATGAACTAATCAAACGTCTGAAAGAAGTATTAGTCGGTCGAGTTATGAATGAGATTGAAAGTGATGTATTACATAACACAATGAAAGATGAAGCAGCGTTTTATCGATTATTATGATCATTCAATTACTCAGTTTACTCTTGGTTCTATCATAGACGTGGGTGTATATCTTATTCTTTATATTCATACATTCATGTGTTTTACACTCCGCTTTACAATTAAAAAGGGCCACCCGATTAGCTCAGTTGGTAGAGCATTGGTCTGTCATCCGGGAGGTCCGGTTTCGATTCCCGTGCAGGGCGGATCATGTCCTTCCGTGATATTGTGGCTACGCTCAATGTCCTCCACCTTTGAGGTATATGGAAAAATTGCCAGCTGCTTGTTGAAGGGCAAAAAAGTACTGGTTGTGAATCAGGAAAACTGCTCAGGTCAAATTGCTGCCATATATCGGAAATGTTGAAAAATGGCGGTAAACCCAATAGAAACATCAACATACTGTAAAACATTGACCCTGTACAATCTTTCTTGTACAACAAAATCTCTAATTAAGCGCCGCTGTACGATTGCCAACCTCTTCTTTAAGTGACGTCATTTCAGGAAAACGTCGCACGTGACGTCACCATGTACTGACAGTAAGCAACATTTGCCCCATATGGCAATATGGAAACGAAGTGACCATATGGAGTAAATATTGTTTCTTGCTTGCAAATAGTGTTATCAAATGTTGCGTTTTCTTGAAATGACGTCACTTACAGAAGAGACTGTAAATCCCATAGCAGCGCTCAATTGTTGTTTTGGCATGGTGGTTCTAAAATTCCTGTAGTTGGGGTTATGTCCTATCAACAAAATTACAAGTGGTAATTTGTGCTACCTGAATATTGATGGAAAAGGTTGTGTCCACATCACATGAGCTTTGTCAGGGAGGGGTTTGCTCACACACTTGCATTATGCAAATACATAGAAATGTTAACACTGACTAATTCTTTTGAAATTATTTGATGTATCGAAAGAGTCAGGGCTTTTAACTTTAAAACGGATATTTCTCTCATTTTCATACTCTAAATACAATTTTTTTTTCTGAAGTCGTGATGATACATTTGACTTATAAGTGATAGTCTAATGACTTAATAAGCTTTCAATAGTATCGTAGTTATATTGTATCGAAACCGTATAGAGATACATGGACACAAATGTGTGTTTCAATTACAGAAAGATCGTTGTTTATCACTGTCTTTCTATTCGATAGTTGAACTGAAAAGTATTCATGGTAGGTGTCTTTATTCCAGTGGAAAAATACTATCTTTTTAAATCATTGTACGCGAAGTTTTACTTGATGACAATGAACCAAAGATTGAGTTAAATGTCAATGACACATTCACCAAGGTATGGAACTGTTTCTTTCGCGTACTCAGATAGAATTGCGTTCTTAGCTTGACAACCTCCATATTGTTGTTGACAAAATATACGTATTAAAATCTACTTCTCTATGCAAAAACATCCTTTAATACGACTGTTTCACTAACATAAGATGCGATATCGAATTACACAGCGGTGTTTGTATTTTACATGAGACTGATTACATTGCCTGTGTCTGCGATTTCTTTATAATAACCCATGGTCAGTTGTAACAGCTCGCTAACATAACCAAGACATTTCTCTGTGGCGTATCAGCTACACGTAACATAACACTCTTGTTTCAGCCTATTTCGGCAAGTTTACAATTACAGTAGAACATGTACCGGAGGCCAACAAAACATCTTCTTCATTCATGCCTATTAGCAGTCAAGTGTGCTACCAGCAAAATGTTAAACAATCTCTAGCTATTGAAATTCATGTGATTTGTAAACAGCCATTATCTGGTAACCAAGTAAGAATTCGACTTGATACTATCAAATCTCAACTGGTGATTTGTGATGTCAAGATAAATGGAGGTGAGTTTATTATATTAATTTCCTTAATATATCTTAATTGATAATTAATATTTGCGCTACTATGAAGTTTACAAAATTTTAACCATTTACATTCAGGCCTTTTTCTATAGTTCCCACGGGTCAGACTATCTGACATTTTCTCTAAGCCAAATATATGTTTTTTCCCAATCAGAAAAAAATCCCTATCAAAAGCACCTATGAAAAATCGTCTACTGGAGCGACCTGCTATGTATTGAAGCTCTTTGAATAACTCTGGCAATTATTGTCCTTTGTCTTATAAATGTTTATGGACATTATTTTGACTTTTTGACAGTTGATAAAAGAAATGTAGATTAGAATGCTTGTTTATATAAGTTTAGATATGAAAAGTCTGTTCTTTTAATTATGAAAATTCCAATAATTATAGTTGAAGCGATTACTTATTCTAAATTGGCAAAATTTAAGACACAAAATTTCCCAATTTTCTAGGGTCTTTTCACCAAAATGGACAGAAAAAGGCATGACATTTTGCTGTTACATTGCACATGAAAACATCACATTAAAGACCACCTCAAATTGAAGGCCACTGTAATAATAAAGGCTGTATTATCATGGACCAATTTCAATTTTTATACCGCATTTGAAGTCGATAATCGGACCGCTTCAAAACAAATACCGACTTTTTTTCAGCACCAACGGTGACCTTATAATCGAGTTTTCCCTGTATATTTATATTAAATCGTATATATTGTTTTAATATGTCGACTATTAAAAGTACTGTAGTATATGTTAAGGTGTGGTGTATTTAGACTTTCAAGCCAAAATTAAAATCGAATCGATTCTTATTGTAAAATTTAAAATACTTTACTGTGATTTGATAAAAGGAGATGACATGGTATTCGTTATTATCATCCATAGGAGATTGTCACTAGTTACCTCCCCTTCTATATCCCTTTTATAATCTATACACGCAATATGTTTTTATATAGATACTATAGAGGCGGCTATTGCGGGCTTTTGAGCTTTGAAATGGGTTGCTGAGTTATTATCCTAGTGTGATACATTCTCTTATTGTAGACAAAGTAACATTACATGATAAACTGTCAAATAAATCTATACGCAAAACATTGTTTTGAGCATTATTTGTGCAGGAAGAAATTTTGCGTTTCAAAAACCTGCTTCCACAAATGAACATCGTAGTATGACACAATACTTGCCCGAAAACGCAGTGGATGGAAGTTTCCAATCCGATTCAGTGGCTGACTGTTTTGCGTCTGGTTGGGTGTCAGATGTATGGTTTAAAATTGATCTCGGCGCAATAGTGAATGTAACACGTATAGTTTTAACCAAATACAATTCAGGTAAGTATAATACTTGATTCTGGTTACAGGTGAATGTCACGAGTTCTTTCCCTTCATTTCCGACAAAAGTTCTGTATATATACTATGGTTTTTTTAGACCTCCTGATGAGCTTTGTGAAATCGGTAGAGGAATAAATTCAAAATACCTTAATAAGGCTTGTCATTATACAGTATGAACTTTATTTGATACTGCAGTTTAAATTATATACATATATAAGGGAAAAGGGAGAAAACTCTAGATGGGTAATAAAGGGAAGGAACTCGTGGCAGTCTCCTGTGATCCTAGCTAGGTATCGATTTCTTTGCAATGGTTTCGGTTGTATAACACTAACTACGTATGGTAGTTTAGTTTTACAGTCCCTTGTTCATTGATAATGGTGAACTTTTACATACATGTGTAGTAAAATGATGCTGGGCATATTTATGTACATACAATTGTATTTATTTTCTTTAATACGCATGGGCGTTATCGATTGATCTAAAATTTCACCAAAACAAGGAAAATTGTTTTAATAATTTAGTAAGTCTGTGGTGATTTCATATAATATAAGAATCATTAATGTACAAATACTGGATATTTAAGAATCTACATGTTAGTGAAAAAATATCTTCATTAGCTTAAAGATGTATCTGGCTCATCTGAACCTAAAACTGTTAATGGGCTTCATCCAGTATTGATGTTACATAGTCTAAAACAGCATTAATAAGAACCATTGCCATGTATAGCTGTTTAAAGCAATCTTGTTTAATCATATTACTAAGAGACACAACTAGTAAAAAATATCCGCTTGTTAAAAAAATTGGAAGTTTTGTTACTTTTATGATAATACAGATGTCTTTTCGTCAAATTCAGTGAAATGCATTATAAATATATTCTGTGATAATCTATTGACGTTTTAACTAGATAAAGTATATTTTTCATGATTGTTTAAATAAACAAATGAACAAATAAATGAGCATTGTATATCTTTAAGCAATATTAACATTCTGTATATTAGAAACAATTTAAATAAACGTTTCTTTTAATAATCCTTTTCGTTTGTCAAAATACGGAAATAAGAGATATTTTCGTGAGGCAAATATTTCGTGAATTGAAAATATCTGGTTGTTTCACAAGATACAATGTACTCGAATTTCTACTTTCAGTTTTGTCATCAAATTGAAACAACTAAACATGTTTAGCGAGCAATTATTTTCCCGAATATAACGTCCTCGGGAAATTAGCGAAAATTATCCCCTCGCGAAATATTTCTGATATTTCAGTATTTTGAACGAAAGTGTCACAACACAAATCATTCGTTGTTTACAATGTTTACGCCTACTCATCAATATATTAAGTAACCACGAAAGTATTTTTTGTCAAAGACGATATTGATAAGCATTGCCTTTTGAATTGCGGTGACACATGAGGTTTAAAAGTATTTTTATTCTATATAGGTCAAGTATATAATACAATCCAATAGGCTAGTTGGTCACATAATAAATATGACTTGAGGTGCTTAAAAATAACAAAATCCTGACATTATCGACTGTTGTAAGAACGTCCATGAAAGTGATTGTACTAAATACATTATTTTTATTTTATAGATAGTTTAAAAGATTACCAAATCCAGACGTCACGTGACAATAACACTTGGACAATTGTACATAACGACACTAGTGAACCTCCTGCACTCAACGTCAATGTGCAGGTTATTACTCGATATATAAGAATATACGGAACAAAAAAGGATCGCATAATTTTATGCGAATTGCAAGCCTTTGGGGGTTCGTGTTATAAAACATACATTGATAGTTAAAACTAACATGTTACTTGGAATTTCAATTTAATAGCAATTATTTTAACACTGATCAAAAGTGTTTACTGTTATAAAAAATACAATATACACATGTATACTATAAATTATAAGTTTAGGAATGAAATATTTAGGCATAATTGTGCTCACTTTAATTTAATGTAGTTTTAAATGTTTGCTTTTCATATTTCGGAAAGAACAAATTTGCAGATTTATATAGACCCTTAATGTTTTTTAATTGACATGTTTGCCATGCTTGTAGACTGTGCATATGGGTATTGTGGTTATAATTGTTCATTTAAATGTCACTGTAAAACGATGGAAGACAGGCTTGCAGGGGAGTGCATATCTGGATGTGAAGGTAGATGGACGGGACCAGATGGCACGTGTGTTACTGGTAATCAGATACCTTTCTTTTAACTCATCTTCGATATTGTGACACACATTGTCCTATATTTGTGAAACGATTAGGGAATATGTTGTACAATACTTTTACATCATTGTCAAAATGAACACATAATTGAAAACGTTTCACAAAAGATTTCTATGTTGATAATATGCAAAACAATTCTGGGTGGACGACATGTGTATTCTTTCGTTTTTTTACATGCGCGACATACAAACATGTGTTTACACTTGCGTTAGGGTAGGATTCTGTCCAACCTAAATTTAATACGAGTAAACTTATATTTACTAGTTAAGGTAATGTGAGTTTTCCTTATTGATCATGAGATGCATTATGTATGATTACACGTATTATATAAAACATATTAAATGCAAGTTCTTCGGTCGTCACAACGCATTGTAAATTAGTGCAAAATTCATACTATGCATGTTTATTGGTATAATTCAACGCATGCAATTTGTCTGTTTTATTCTGTCATTTCTAGTAATGTCAACCCTATAACAAGGTGTCTGATATTATTCGCTTATCAAGTCACGTGGACTCATGAATTTTATCTAACGGCACATGACTACGTGAACAACCGGATTAGTTTCCAGTCAAGCGTCGCCATGTTAGGGCTACTAACAAACGATGTGGTTTTCAATTGAATCAATTGAATAGTACCCTACTTTTCATTGTTTTGCATAACGCATACAAAAATCAAGTTCTGTTTTTATTCAAACAGTGCTTAATTTTATCCGATAATTAGACAAACCCGAAATCAAGTGCTTACTGTACCCCTGTTAATATCGTAGTAAACAAATTGTCAGTTGTCTAAACAATTTTAGGTATAACATTTTAAATGTCGGAAATTTGAGTTGATCTACATTTGAACCCATTACTAAGTATTACCTGTGCGGTCGAGTATTTCACGAAAAAAACATATCACGAACAATAGTAGTACATGCCCCACCCACATTCTCAACATTACAATACCCGTTGGTTTCACCCAATCGTGCTGGAAATTCCTTTGCAATCGTACATGTCACTGGTAGACTGAATGCACAGATGAATTCGTTGTTTTCTGTGCAGTTTTAAATATCCAAACTTTAAAATATATTCATGTAACAAAGGTAAATATCATGTCTGTGTTCACGTGTGCAGCAGCACATGGTTATAGGAAAATGTATATAAATCAAATGTTATGTTTAAATGTTGATTCTTAAGCCCAATTCCCAAATCACAACTTTGGGTGGCGAATGGGCACGAATGAAGAAATCATGGACATTCCTCACAGTTCTTACTGGATTCTTGTTGGAGTCATGGTGATTCGGGGCAGTTCTCCTCTTTTCGCGGGAGGGCCACGGCAGTTTTAAAACTTCAAAACATCGTGGTCAAGTTACGATTTAAGTGTGTTCGTACTGCATTCTTACTGCTATCGTAGTGGTTCGGGCTGGTGCGTACTGGCATTCTTCTCCTACGGTAGCGATTCGTGATGGTGGCTGTCAACCATTTTCTCACGCTCCAAGCAGAATGCAGTACGCTATACCACGAACCACTACGCTTACAGTACAAACCTGTATTCGTATCAATTTCGCGTCCTAATCGTGACGCAATCGTGGTGGTTCGTGCTGTTCGTGGACATTCCTACGGCATTCTTACTGTAATCGTAGTGAGTTCACAAGGGGTTCGTACTGGTTCTTCATAATTATTGTTGGAAGCGTACCGCGTTCTTACTGCTATATCATTGCATTCTTGTGGCATTCGTAGTGATGCGTACGGCATGCGTAGGGAACTCTCTCTAGGGTCAGTACATGGCGAACCAATACGGGTTTTCATTCTTCCTATTCGCCGGTATTTGTGCCCAAAGTCGTCGAAGTGGCACTGGGGTTTTACTAAACTGTTGCAAATTCTAAGATTTGTTATTGATTACCGTCCATCAGTTGCTCCCAAATGCAGATAAGTACATGTAGATAGAAAATGTATCAGAATCATGGGAACTATTTCTCTTGGCGTAAGGTGCTAAGCATTATTATATTCAATACGTCACAATAATAATTACATCACTGTTTTAGGATTGTAACACAGTATTACTTGCAATTCCGCTTACAATGCAATGATACTTAATTTATGTGCTACATAAACCTTATACATGCATGATTATTATTATAGAATGTAAAATATATACATGCAGACATTTATGATAACTAAGATAATGTAGACATTTTGTGATAATGAAGATCCAGATCCAGGCTATACAAATAGGCTTGTTCTGTACTGGCACACAATCCACTGATATTTTGACCTGGTTTAGTTCCCGATTTCAGGACATAAACATTACATGTACTATTGCCAAAGGGAGAGGTATTATTTAATATATGAATAAGTAAATCAACAGTATTTCAGCTTATTTATCGTGATTTTCCTGTGTCTGACATTCCTTACACATCGTCTAACGTCAACATTTGCTTTTTGGCTATGTAAAATCTAAAATTTGATAATGAATTGCTTTAATTGTATTATTCAACACATGAATACATTTCAAACGTTGTATGCTCTTTCGAAGAATGTATACAGTGTTAATGAAATATATTGGACATTTTAGAAAGTAAACAGACTTCAGAATCTGGCTCAGATCATACACCAGGTATAATAGGTGGCGTGGTGGCTGCCGTTGTCATGATTGCCGTTCTTGTAGTTGCCGTCTATTTCATCTCTCGTCGCCGAAATCAAAACTGGAGGTAACATTTATTTGAAGCTTCTACAATAACTAATTGCAAATGTCTCTTACAAATTATATAGAAAAGCATTCAAAATTACTGTTAAAATATTACTAATATCCTTATTATTGCATTGAATAAATTAAAAAGGCAACACGTCCGACTGAAAATGCATTCCTTACGAAAAACAACAAGTTCATATGTACATGTAGTGACTAGGCTATATTTTAAAAAATACTTTACTTTTCAGCGTTAAATGTGTAGATGTACTAGAAATATTATCTTGTAGAGATGTATCTAAAGCTGTTTCCTTAACTGCGATGCAGCTATCGCAGATATTCAAATATACTATTTATTTGGAATCGCGGACCATAATATAAATTGTTATGGGAAACCTGGCAGCTGATTAACACGAAACTACACTGATAATAATGAATACAGTTGCGAACGTAGTACATGATGTACTGGTTATATTGTTTAGGTAAAAACCATCACAAAATCCATTTTAATCCATATTAATTATGGATATCAATTACAGAACCAACATGAACTCCCTTTATATATCATGTTCATAATTAGGCCTACCTGCTGTAATTTGTCAATTAATTATTCTTTTAATGTGTTTCAGTCCAAAGCATAACGCTGACAATAATACTGTGCTTGAAGACTTCGATAGTCCCAAAGCTGACGAGACTGCCGTATGTGATCACGGTATGAACTCGTAATCTTATCAGAAATCGTATTCTTGTTCACAACAAACATTTATTGAATACAATGAACCTCTTAATTTTCATCAGGACCCGTTTAAACATGAAGAATCATTGACTAATTTAATTTCGTCATGTCTTTTTTTAAATTTTATCCTGTCATTGTACATGATTGAAACTACCATTGCATCAATAAATACAAATGTTTTGTGATAGGTAATGCGGCGAGTAACCTTCTACCCGAACGTGAAGATTTTTACGTCAACACTAACGACAGCGACAAAGCTGAAGGTAAGTTTAAAGATATGAATTAAATCAAGGGGGGGGGGATGCGCCCTGATGTTGGGCTTGAACCCACGCCCCCTAAATACTAGTACGGCGCTCTGTCGACTGAGCTAACCGGACTACCGTCTACACCACTACATATATATTAATATGCTTATATTTTGTTCAGATGTTTACCTAAACAAACATGAAAAATATACTTTATCTAGTGAAAATTAATATATTTTATCACAGAATACATGTATAGTGTATTTATCTGTATTTATCGACAAAAAGACGTTTGTATTATCATCAAATTAAAAAAAGCTTTTCTTTAACGAGGGTGTTTTTTACTAGTTTTGTCTGTTAGTAATATGATTAAACAATATTGTTTTAAACGGATATACATGGCAATGGTTCTTATTAATGATGTAGCAACAATAGTAGATGAAGCCCGTTAAAAATATTTAGGTTCAGATGAGCCAGATACATCTTGAAGTTCTTTGCAACAACATTCACTGACACCAAGTCACATCGCCGGTGTGTTCCTATAAATTTGTTTCCTTGCATGTCTATTACTTTAATGTAACGATAGACTTGGGACCACCCATTCTCGACAGCTCTCGGATATTTCCGTACCACTTCGTTACTCTACGAACATCCACTAGTGTATGTCAGGCGGAGCACTTATAATGTGGCAAAATTCAACATCTAGTTCTCGTAAAACGGATTTATAACTTCAATAACTTCGATATATTTACATAAGCAGTGGATTATCGTTGTCATCTCTAGTTATAAACTCGCATATTTCAGTCTTCATTTAACTTAAGTATTAGATTCTAATCCCGTTTCATCAGCGCTCCAGCATTCAAGCCGCCATATTGTTTTCAGGATATTCGAATGCTATTTCCGAAAAAAGTGCCTTACGTACATCCGAGACACTGGGCGTAGTTGGCCGAGGTTTCTTTCGTATGGTGACCACCGAATAAATGGCACGCCATACTTAAAAGCATTGAATACTGAATGAATTTTGTTGACAGATGTTCTAGCAGGAGTATTATATAAATATCGCGCAGTTTTATGTGAGATCGTTAATATGTCAACCAACGGAAAGGATTGTCCGTAGAGGCCTCAGCTGAAGTATATTGTATTTCACCAAAATGGTTCCTTTTGTTACTTCGTGTATTCTATATACCCTTTATGAATAGGTTTCTCATGCCACCAAATATGAGAGAAGGGGAGGGATTGTTCGTTAGACATAGCTTTTATAATACACAATACTACACATTTGTGTGCTTTTTTATGATTTTTCATTGATACACATTTGCTATTGGCTAGGTATTTATAGATCAGGATTCTCAGGTCGAGTTTATCGGTTTAAATAACATGATAGGTCGAGTCCGGGTGGGCACACCCCCTATTTGACTTTTTCCAATCAAGCAGATCATCTTTAAGAGGGAGCAGCAATACTGATTGTTTTCGCATTATCACATTTACTGATTGTATTTGCTCAATCTGTGGATTTATGACATGAAGTGAACACAATATTATACATACATTTACATACATTTATTGGCATACGGCAATAAATAGCCTTTGGCCATTTACAATATATATGGCAAAGACCCTACACACAAACATACAGAACGCAATTTAACAACAACAAAAAAGGAAAGAAAAGAGAATCAATCAATGGTTACAGGATATAAATGTGTATACATAGTCAAAATGAGGCAACACAGGAAACAGTTAAATATTTTCGAGAGTTTTTGTTCTTGCTTCAAATGCTTCTGAAATAAATTTTGCAATATTTATCTGAATTTTTTTATTTTTTGTTGACAGTATATTATTAAATTTCTCAATACAAGGCCATGAGGTTTATAAATATTATGTCAGGTATCTTCGCTATATCTGTTGAATATTTTAGCAAGATCAGACTAATATTTACCAAGGTACGGTCATAATTATACCTGCACACTTATAAGTTGTTTTAGGTGTATATAAACACAAATAAAACAATCGTAACTTATAACGGCATTTATATATTTGCAGAAAAAAGTACACGCGACGAATATTATAATACAGACTCAGCTGTCCGCCGTAAATTACCTCATGCTGTCTCGATTACTGACTTTTCAGCATACGTCAGACACGGACTGTCAAACACAGACTTCTTGAAACAATTCGAGGTAATAAGTTTAATTACGTGCTTTAATATATTTATTCACATGATTCTTCTATTGCTATAGCTTCTTCGCCACTATTAGTTAAATTATCCAATTAGTTAGAGTGATAAGTTATGGTTTTCTTTTTCGGCGCATCCGTACTGACATGGTTTTGCTATCAGTGTTGTTTAAACCAATCAAATCCTACGTTAACCACTAGACCAACATCTCATTATCCGAACAACGTTTGTAACATTGACGCGGATCGGTTAACCTTTCGGTACGGGGTACGTTATCTTACCAAAATCCACTGAATTACGGTGAATTTACCGAAATCCATTTCGGATCTGGAGTGAGCATCAATAGTAACATCTCGGCAATTTTTAAGTTGCACAACAAAGTTTAACCTTCAAATTGCGCCGACCAACTTTTTCAAGATATCTTTTGTTTCTTCAAGATCTGTCGCCTACCGACTGAGCTATTTTTTATATCCGTATTTACCATTTAGTTGTGTTGTGTCACTCCATTTGTCATAAGTAGTTCAATTATGCAGGGCCGTCAGTAGATCTAACCAGTGTTCCTTGGTAATCGACCAGTACTAACATATCCTTATGTTAGCATTTGTCAACTACTTCATTTGGTTTAAATGTGACAGGCAAATGACTAAGGATGCATTATCTTCATTCAAATTGTCACGGACAAAAGTAAGGCATACCAGGTGTTCGAACATACAATCTGCGGATTGTCAGTCGATTGCTTTAAGTGAACCAATGTGTTTATAAATTTAGTTCTATCTATACCTTGTATATTTAACCTTATAGGAAATACCGTATGGACTACAGCAGAAATTTTCCACTGAAGCTGCCAGAAGTCCTGACAATGCCGGAAAAAATAGATACAAGGACATGTACCCATGTAAGTTGATAATCTTCCATATGGTAGTAAATATTCTTAACCGTTGTTCGAATGAATCGAGTATAAAGAAACTGTGAAAAGTGAACAAATAACTTAAAAATGAATTACTGCCTCGTTGGCTGTGAATGACACTAGCAATGGAAAAGGGAAACTACAAATCTCGATATAATACATGCATTATGCGTTTAAGCTTCACTCTATTTTGCATGCAACCGAGTAGCCTTTTCGTTGGTTATACAAATACCTCTTTGGGGCATAACACTGCTAAATACAGCGTATTGTGGTATTTCATAGAGGATATAAAGGAGTTTTTACATTTTGTTTAACACATGCTTTGTTGCATTGAAAGTTTAACGCGCCATTTGCTCGTTGAACATTGCGTTAATTGATAGATTGATAGATAGTTTATTTCAAGAGTGTAGGCCTTTGGCCCATGAATCACATGTATAATACAGAGAATATATTATAAAGTCACATGTGTACACAGTACATATAGTATTCAGCTTAAACTTGTACAATAGTAATTATAATTATTGATCTATTCCGGTGAATGACATTTACAGACTAGAATAACATTTATAAATCTAGTAAGATAACATGTCGAAATAACATTGAATATATCTGATTTGCATCAATAGTAGTACTACAACGTTTTGAAAAGGTTTAGTATTTTACAGTACAGTACATGAGTGGAGAAAGGTTAGTTAAGATAACATAAATTATCTCGTCTTTCAAAGCCCTTAAATACATAAATCGATAATATAAAGTATCTACCATTTGAACACAATGTAGGCAACATTCACTTACTTCTTCGGTACACAACGAGTTCAGAACAACCAATACCCACAATATGTCATAGTGATTTGAGCCTTATGCCTATACTTTATATTGTTCATATTCAATCTACCATTATGTGTGTTTGCTCGCATTTGTATTGGTACATGAATTCGATGTTTCCAGCAATACTTTGTTCATAAGTTTTGATACCATACTCTATTCTTATTGTGTTGGACATCAGCCTCATTGACATATGTTGCATCGTGTAATGTTCTTATACAGTTATTTATGCATTGTGATCCCAAGAACTATTTTGAAAATACATGAAATACTTACCTTGTAGATGACCACTGCCGTGTAATATTGAAACAGTCAAAGTCTAGATCAACAACTGATTATATAAATGCAAGTCATATAAAGGTAAACAAATATATGCCAATGGAAACCATTCGGTTTCAGATTAACATTTAATGATTAAGGAGTAAATATTGTACAATGTTGATATACACTTGAGTCGTACAGCACAACCTTTGATTCTGGAAATGTGTTGATTTATTAAACTTTAATATCAATGCATACATCGGGACGAATTTTAATAAACTCAATAGTCATTTTAAACACTACTAAGGTTTAACATATTGGCACAGTATATACACATAATATGCACATCGTGATGCCAATATCTATGATCATGCGACCTGGTGTGCCGAATATCGATATTTTGACTACTTCTGGCTGTAGCCCTCTCCAAGTATGCCACTATCCTGCTTAAGTTCTGTATAATAGCAACTTACTCCTTTCATGTTGTTTTGATTATCATCTAAAATATATATCTTTACCGAGATAAATATGTAATTGTTGTGTTTTGTGTTCCACTAAAAGCTATGTGATGTTAACCTGTTTCAGGGATACCACAAAGAAAACGCATACATTGCTGCTCAAGGTAATATGATAAATAATTATGTTACTTTCTCGGAAAATGGTTTAGCAATGAAATGAAAACAATTAATAACCTAGATTTAATACACAATACATACAATGCTGAAGAAAAAAACATGATCTAAAATATTTTAAATATAAACCTCTCTTTAACGCGTCTAAACAGTCAACTATGTGCATTGAATGTGGAGGACGTTGTGTCATTTTGTTTTATGAGATGGTTAACACCAAATTGAACAAAAACATATGCATGTACATGTAATGTACAAACTAAACTTAAACTTAAGGGTAAAGAAAGATAACACCGGGAACATCACATTTACAGAACACGATTTTTTCTACACATATTCCAATGACATCAAATGAAATATAAAATTATTCTGTGTGAAATAATATATCCAAGTAGGGGTACAGGGAAAAACAAAGGATTGCAGGGCAATTGAACATACTTATCTACTCAACAAGGTCACACAACAAGCTGGACATTTTAAATATGCACAATTAAATATATTGGTACAGTTGATATACCATGTTAACATTTGTTATTGAATTGTGTACACATGTATTGCGTTGTAAATGTAGTTTTGATATGTGAAAATAAAATGATCAAAAACTTTGATCGGCCAGAATACAACTACTCATCTGCGCCAACATTAGTCTTTGAAATGATTGCGGAATATTTGCAATCTGGCATGTGTTATCTCTAGATCAGACTAATTGGCTTATTAGCAGATAAAATATTACCTGATGAATTGTTTATTTTGGTATAAATACTGTCGTTTTGTGGTATTTTCTAGGTCCTACACACCAAAATGTGAATGAGTTTTGGAGAATGATTTGGGAGAAAGATGTACACGTTATTGCTATGGTTACCAACCTGATTGAAGAAACGAAGGTTTGATTATGATACATCTATAAACATACATGTTACACTACCTGCTGTTTCTTTGATACAAAAAGTGTGTGATGCTCTCTTGTAGAAAATAAGGACCGACCGAGTGTTGTTTTTAACGCAACTACAAAATTTGCGCGCCGTTTTACGATTTCCAACCTCATTTTTAAGTGACGTAATTTCAAGAAAACGTCACATGTGACGCCACCATGTACTGACAGTTATCAATATTTGCCCCATATGGAATTATCAAGGCTAAGTGACCATATGAATGAAACAATGTTTCCTGCTTGCAAATAGTGACATCACATATTGCGTTTTTTGAAATGACGTCACTTACAGAAGATGAAAGCAATGTTGATGCAGATAAATATATGTTTTAAATGAGTTTGATTTGGTTTTAAGGACAAGTAGTGTTTTACTTTTTTACTGTCATTTTAATGCGGAAATGATTATGCGAGCTTTTATTCTATGACCACGGTGTTAAATTGTCGTTAGTAGTCAACACTATATGTCTATTAGCATTTTATTGTGAATTTACAGATGAAGTGCATCAAATATTGGGCTCCTGTTAAAGAATCTGTCCAATATAGCGACATTAACATATTCACTGAATCAGAGAACATATTTGCGGACTTCGACGTCAGGCGTTTCAAAGTTTCCCAAGATGTAGGTATCTGAATCTTCACTTTGTTCTTTGTTTTATTAAATTACTTTAATATAAGTAGCACACATTTTTTCAAATGAAAATACATTTAGGTATTAATTGTATAAACAACCACGAAATGATTTCGTCCTCCGAGTGGACACTTGAATATTTCTTTTGATCGTTGGGTTGCATCTTTCCAATGCCGTTTTGAAAATGATGTTGTATTTATGCATTATGGTCGTTTTCAATGTTCAAACTTTCATACCACAACTTACCTTAGGTATTGAATCAATTCAAGGTGTCCAATTATCCACTTATCACTTGTGCTTTTTGCTCAAGGGTCTGAGATATATGATAGATATTACTTTTAAGTAAGTAGGAACTCAATATCAATTCTAGGGGGTGTCAGGAGAACGGGACTTAATCCATTTTGGTTACACAGCTTGGCCTGACAAAGGCGTACCTAGCACAACTACCAGTTTGCTACAGTTCTGGCAAAGGGTCAGGAAGAACGATAGCAACAAGACCCATCCATGGCTCGTACACTGCAGGTATTTATAGTTTATGTGATGTTTCAGTTTAGTATCAACAATTTACTACATAACGTATAATTATGTTTATGTTAATTTTGTCTTAATACTGGTATAGTATTACCACAAGTAGGTCTCCGGCTTGACTGTTGCTACATTAACTAAATCAACATATGTTTAGGAAAATTTGCATTCTCATGAATATCGGAAAGTAATAGCCGTATAATTCTATTACATTGCTATCTTTAATACAAGTATTATAAAAGACGATAATACCCACGGAAAGATATCCAGAGAACTATCACTGCACAAATGTCCATATTGCTGAAAAGTACCGTCATTATGAGCACAGCTGTATGAAATAATGTTCATTTTTGGACGTCAAAATGAAATTGAAAGACTGATTTTTATTATATTACTATTATATACATGTATTGAGAATTCCATTGTACTTTGTATGCATATAATGTTTATTTTAGTGCCGGTATTGGGCGTTCTGGAACATTTATCGCGCTGGATGTTCTGTATGACCAAGGACAAGACAATAGATATGTGGATGTGTATCAATGTGTCAAAGATCTTAGAGATCAGAGGGTCAATATGGTGCAAGTGAAGGTAGCAAAATGTCCTCATAATGCGAGATATGTTCGTGTATTTTACAGTCCACTCTCAATTATAAGACCACCATTTGAACACTTGAGATGGTCTTAATATTGAGGTTGAATAAATAACAAAACAGTTGAATATGGACTTGAAAACTATGTTCTTACTATTGAGGTGGTCTTATTATTGAGGTGGTCTGTAAGTGAGATTTTACTGTATATGGGTTTCAATTTGTTGAATAATATCAATATTTGCCTCTGCCATTCTAGGCGTCAACAAATACTTGAAATACACTACTGTAATATCAAATGTAAGCAGGACTTGTCACATTCGGTGTTGTTTTTGACAATACTTTTTAGTTGTATTTCATACACCTCTAAACAAAAAATATTATTTTCTATTCCCTTTGGTTTATTTTTATTTTCCCAGTCTTGTTTACCTCGTATTTTTTTTGTCCCTCCCAAATTTTAAGTTTTATTTTACTATTATCATTCTTTTTTAAATATTATACCAATATCTTATATCGTACCGTAAGTATCTGTGTGGTGATGCGTTGTTTAGTAAATGTGGCCTTCCCTTTTAGTGTTACTCTTTCTCACTTCCATCGGCGTTGAGTTCAATGAATGTTTAATTTCAGAAATGTGTAAAGAAGCCTTTGATTTATTCAAGATACGTTAGTTTTGTAAATCTATATTTATTTACTTCGAACCATTGAACTATATCTGTACTGTCATCTATTTTTTATTATTTTATTATTATTGATACATTTTATACTTAACTTTTTAGATAATATGTTTTCTTCTTGGTTGAACTATAGTCTGTTGTTAATGTATTAAATGTATTATGTCTTAACATCCAGGAACAATATCAGTATCTGTACTTGATTGTGTTAGATGCGCTTGTTCTACCGTCATGTCCTGTAACTATGGATGAATATGAGCTGTATTATACTCAACAACTTGAGGTCGACCAAGAGTCAGGCAGTGAAAAGTTGCTATTGGAGTACGAGGTACACTGTCATGTTTTTGTTTTATATTTGCGTAAGTTATACATGGTTATGAACTTAGTCCAGGGCAAGTCTGCTTTAAAGGCTACACATGACTACCACAAAATGTAATTTACAACACGTAATAGGCGTTGACTGTATGGTATGCAGGGCATGTGTCCAGATCATGATGACATGTAGTGTTGATCCTGACCAATTTTCTAATAATGAATGGGCTTGTTTTTCTCGGACAACTGCCTGCCCATATCTGACAAGTTAACAATTTCATATGTACACCTGTCCGAGACAAGTGTACTTGAAGAAAATTTGAAGAGCCCTGGCCTTATGTTCACAACTACTTCTGCTGCATTAATTACGTTATTTACAGAATCATGATAGGATTTCAGAATATAGTTCAGCATTTAAGTCCGCCTGGTACACACAGTATTATCTTCATTTGATCGTTGGTTGGCGTCAGTGTAGTGATCAGTAAATTAGTTTCTATTGGTCCATTTATTGTTTACTGAAGGTACACACCAGGTTTAGCTGTGATAATTGTGTATTCTTATCTATCATCATATGGTAGGAAGGACACCGAATAACTTGCATATAACAGGGTTGTCTATGATTTGTATTTTAGTCATTAGACAATCTAACGTCCGTACCAGACATAATACAGGATGAGGATTCAGATTCAACAAGAGATATTTATTCATGTGCGAAAGATGATAGTAATAGAGATAAAAACCGATTCTCCCACATTCTGGCACGTAAGTGAAATGTACAGTTCGACATCTCCAGAGCCGCCCTCTCTTGAGTAACAACATCCAAACACCATTAATTATCAATTATCCCCTAGAAAACATTTGCCACCAGCAACATCTCAACATTAGTAGAAATGTGGATTTCCAAATGAGCGCCTCTTCAACCTTTTCTCTTCCACCGTCATTTCAAGAATATGTCATATGTGTACTGACAGTAAACAAGATTTGCCCCACATGGCAATATGAAAACAAAGTGACCTTATGCAGTAAATATGGGTTTTCACTTGCAAATCGTGTCACCGCATGTTGCGTTTTCTTGAAATGACGTCATTTACAGAAGAGGTTGTTTTTTAATAACAGTCATATATGCTTTGTTAAATAATGCCATGTCTTTATTACATATGTCTACGACGACATTCATTTCTCAAATTTTACTATGAAACTGCGGGTTTGAAGTAGCATCGGCATTGTTTCTGCTTCATTACTGCCTGTCGTATTAACAGTATTATTGCAAAAAAAAATTTATACACTTGGTATTTTACGACGCTAAGTGCAGTTATCAATTTGAGGGTTCGGTGCAAGACTATCGCAACTCCTATATAAATACATTTGAGATAAGATAGTTTTGCGCTGAACCCTCGAATTGCTGGTAACATTACTTAAATGAAAGTAAAGTGTATGGCTTTTGATTTCCAAAACAGTATTATTTCCTGCAAATTGTGGGAATTTATGAAAACATCTAGAATGTAATATTTACAATGCACTGTGTTCATTTTTTAACCTAGCAAAAATAAGAAAAATATATTTAATCGTAGACTATGCTAATCCTGCCATTTTGTATTTTGTTCGTCTGCACAGGTGATGAATACCGGCCATTTTTGTGCACTCCTGTTAAAGGAACAACTAACTACATCAATGCAATGTACATGCCGGTAAGGTCAAAAACTTACTACATGTACATACATAATTATGTACAAGTTATGAGTATACATTGAAACTATAGCCAACATCTACATATTCTGAAAGTAACTCCTCTTTGTATTCGTCACTACCTAGGTAGAATTCGTCGAATTATTTACAGAACCCCATCAATTATTTTTCGATTTTTTTTGAAAAACAACTTTAAAGTTTTACTCTCTTGAGATAATTGTTACATACGCAGTTATGGAATTGCATTTTATTTAAGTTATATGCATTCCTGAACAATATAGGTACAGAAAGATAGAGCTTGGAAAGAGGGTTGCACTCAACCTGCCCCTAACACGATTGTGCCGTACAATTTCGATTTCCTTTCAATACCAAGGGATTATATACAGTAAAAATTATAAATGGCAGACATGAACATGTGTATTTACTGGTATGGTCATGGTAGATCATAGTAGCGAAGATATTTGTGTAGAATATTATTGTATAACTATGGTGCATTTGGAAATTACACCTTTTTTCAGAGTTACTCTGATTCACACGGATTTATCATCACACAAACCCCTCTTCCCGTCACGGCTGTGGATCATTGCCGCCTGATAGTGGAACAAGAAGTACAAGTCATTGTAACTTTTGATGAAGAAAACCAACCAGAGAATGTAAGCACTAGACATACCTGCTTATTTTTATAAAATATATAGACGTTATCAGAGATCAAGGCTTTTTTACTACACTCAGACCTCGTATATTTGACTTCAACGGGTCTGAAATTTAGTTTCGAATAATACATAGTTTTCAGTAGCCCGTTTCAATTCGATGTGCCTTAGAAGATACCTCTCTCTGGACCTGATATTTATTTCTCATGACACCAAGTACTCGAATAGAAGATTATCCAATTAACGAGGCCCGATTGTAGTATTATAAGTATACCTCTGTAATCACCAGGTTTTGGAGGACAAGAATCTCCCATCAAGTCAGCCTCATGCCTGCGTTTATGCGACAATGATAATATACATGACCGCTTATATCAATGCACTGAGGAATGCATGTTTGATTACAGTTGTACTTAACCTTTTGTAAGGGCTATAATGATGTAATATGAATAGCTACCATGGGAATCAATCCATTTATATAATTAAGCCAAGATAAAATATACGCTGCATAATCGAAATCATGCTTTCGTGGCAGTCAGACAATATACAACTAACAACACTCTTCCAGAATTTAAGCAGGGATTGTAAGTACTTCCAATACATTATCTTCAGTCAGTTATGACGGAAAACTTACGGCTTACTGAGGCGTTTTAACCCTAGACTTCTAGATTAGCAGTCAGTCGTTCTACAAGTTGAGCAAACACAGTATACCTATGTTGATAAAAGCACCCCTGTATATTTCGACATTCATATTATTGTGAAAACCTGAACAACACAAATCAAACATTCATCAGCAACGAATAATTCAGACAATACATCATCAACGAAATGCATTTAATTCAAATACACTTTATAATTAAAATACTACGTGAATGTTTTTAGCAGTGTGATGCACACATAGGCAATGCATAGTAAAAGTATATTCGGACCTCGTTCATTCGAATTCATCGGGTCCGAATTTTTATTTCGAATGACGGGCGTAAGAATATACATCTGGACCTGATATATATTTCGGATGATACAAAGTATTTGGATAGAAGGTTGTCGAATAAACAATTTCGACTGTATATGGCTACAAAATAGCATTGGCATGGTTTATGGTTCTATATCTGAGTATTGTTTCTCGAGCAGTAATGAGGATTTGTTCTATCATTCCCATCTGTAAAGGAATAATCAATACTTTATATCGTTGCGTAAGGTGGGTGATTATCTACCAGTTACCGGTACGATAGAACTAGGTCCGTTTGCTGTTTCGTTTGTATCAGAAGAGGATAAAGCTGGATATATTGTAAGAAAACACACATTGCTGTACAATTCAAAGGTACGTACGAGTAGTTATCCCTTATGCTCAACCAGGTCATTCCTTGCACTTCTGTTTTCTTACGTATGTACCCTTGCGCCTCCTTAAAGGCCTTACGTTTTATGGATTGTTGTTTTCCCGGAGTTCTGTGTGGAGAGGCACTGTCTTATGTGTTCCCTGTAGCAACTTATTGTCTCCCTTTTTGTAAGAATTTATACAGACGAATACGCTGTCACCATATTTTGCTCACTATGTACAACTGCAGCGTGAATTAATAGCATTCTCCTACGCAGGTACTTCTCGTAACAATGTAAAGATACCACAAATGACAAACTTCTGCCCTACGTTCAGTTACGGCTTACATCTTCGAACGTTATGTATTGTATCCCGTGCCAACCGTATTACATTGACTGCACACGGGGAACCAAATTGAAAAACGATTCGAAACACGAGCCGAACGCGAACGCAGGGCTGTTAATTCTTTTGAAATGTTCTTAATAGTTAATGACTATTTTAATTGATACTCGTAAACGGGAAACAAAGAACATATAATACTTTACTAGTCAAAAATGAGCTGAAAACTTATGCCTAATGTAACGATTTTCATGTAATTTTTTTAATGGTTGAGCAAAGTTAGCGCAGCAATCGTACATCGAATAACGAACGTACCCGTTTCTAATGTTGATGTCAGTGCTAGCTCTGCATTCGCTAGTAGGTCTGTATTCAAATATTTAAAAAAAAGAACGATGTACGAGCTAGCTCGTTTTTCGACTCCAGATATGTATACGCCGCGGACCGTTTCGAATATTGATGTCAATGCTAGCTCTGGGTTCGATTTGAGGTATGTATTCAAAAATATAAGCCGAATAACGATGTCAGTGCTGGCTCTGTATTCATTCTGGGTCGGTAGGCAATGTTGATGTACGATGTATGATTGCTGGGCCAACTTAACTCAAATATTTGTGATAATGTTTACAGGAGTTCAAGTTGACACAAGTCATGTACAAATCATGGGCCCCTTCAAATCTGTGTCCGGATGACCCTTTCCAGATGCTTGGCTTTCTTCATGAAGTAGATTGTCTTCAAAGGTCGGCGGAAAACAAACCCCTCCTTGCTCAATGCATGTAAGAAAACAATGCTTTGTTACATTTCGAATTCAACAAAGAAACTGTATAATATCTAACACATCTATATAGACAGATGTCTGCGCGGCAACTATGGCGATTGTTCAATAGTCATCAAGTTGATATGTGATGTTGCTATTTAAATTTGCTCAATTCCGTTTTATGATACGAATGCATTTGTTGTGAACATTTTTTAGTTGAATATCTATCTTTACTGAATTCCATTTAATGACACAGTTTTTCAAGTCAACTATTGTGCTGGCAAATATTTGCTTAAGGTCACCTCATTTTATATAAACCTTGCCTAGAATTGGTGTTATTGTATATATTTCGAACTGTTACGGCGTTTATTGGTTAGAATGCTAACTGAAAAAACCAAAGCTCACATGTCATGCTACTTTTGTATAGCGTTTATGACAAAAACATGAGTAAGTGCGTAGTCGGCATGTCGTCAAACTGCCCCCCCCCCCCAGTGTCTAAGGATGTGAAAACCCCTCCATGTTATGTTAAGTTTATACTCCCTGTTCTTGGTCTTATTTCATACTGGCGATCTGCTATGTTGAAAGGCCTTGTTCTATGATCGTGGCCTTCCTTTTGCTATTTTTTCTAGCTTTTATTCAACAGGAATGGTGCAGAACGGAGTGGTATACTTGTTGCTCTCATGAACATAATCGAACATGCTAGAATGGATGGCGAAGTATCTATTCCAAATGTAATACGATATTTGCGAACAAGAAGGCCAGAAATTATTCCAAACTATGTAAGTTTAGATATTGCCAATGTTTGCATATTTACGTTAAGTTATACAAAACCATGGATGTGATTTTGAAAATAGCTTACTGCTTTGCATATCTTGTGTGCAAGAAATAATATGACAGCGAATGGATATATAATTGTCATTGATATACTTATATACGAATGAAATCATGTTCTTCATTCTTCATAGTAATGTGTCGAACTATTTACGGTCGGTCGTAGAGGTGTATGACTTTTTGTGTACTATTTGGTATCTTACTGTTATGTCCATGATTTAGTCAGTATGTCACATGTTTATATTACTTATTTCCTTTTTAAGGAACAGTACAAGTTTTGTCATGACGTGTTCCTGAGTTATGTCCAAAGTGTATATGTAACATTGGGAAACAACCGTCATGGATGATAAGGAAAAGAAGAGAACAGCCATTTGTCTTGATTTGTACATGAGTTTTATATATATATATATGTATCTATATAAGTAAGTGTATAACTCATACTGTGACTGAGAATGAATTTTTTGCGAGACGAAACTCATTTCTACATTTTGTATACAATATTATGTCATACCTTACTCATACATATAGACAAGGCTAACAAAGATATTGAATGTTATCATACTGTTTGCTAGTTTCCATTGTACATGTTATGCTGAAATAAAACTATCAATATATCTATCTATCTAACACCTATTTTACATAATCATACATTCTCCATCATCAATATTAGTCACGATCCGATTCATAAGTAAATTTTGCGAGTGCTGAGTGTAAGTATCCATTATCTTCCCGGGCCAAGGATGAATTTTGCTGTCTTATATCACTGGCTTGTTTTATCATACTACAATCGTCATAAAACGGCGATGCAAATTTATTTATAATGGAATAAGCGTTGAGAAAGAAGTTTTGGAGTTTCCTTTACAATGACTAAAAAAGGTTTCTTAGGTATGATGTGAAACTTTATTTTTTTATGTATACTTACCAGTTTTTCTAACTCCGTGAGATTTAGTTTGTATATTTTGGGTTTCAGTTGAGACCTAAGCAGTGCTCCTGGGAAACCAACCGGTAATTGCCCATTCCTCCACTAGCAACTGACAACTTTCTACAATAAAACCTCAATAATAAGATCACCATTTGGACCCTTGAAAACTGATCCTAAAATTGAGGTGGTCTTAATATTGAGGTTCAATAAAGAGCAACACAGTGAGGAAGCGCAGTGGTCAAGGGGTAGAGCGTCTGACTCCTGATCCGAATACCGTGAGTTCGAGTCCCGCGATGAGCGGTGTTTGATCACGAACTTCACAATCCCTAAATGTGGCGCAAGTACTGGTTGGTAGCCAGGAAGCAGTCATCGAGTGTGATCAGAATAAGTTTTAAGAACTTGTTTCACAATCGATGTAAAATAAAAATAAATAAGTTTGAACTGAAGCAAAACAGTGAAAATGGATTTCGAAATTGTGTTCTTCATTTTAAGATCATGGTCTTTTCGTGAGGTTTTACTGTATATAAATCACGTCTTCTGTTATTTATTTTTATATATTTATTTAACTACCAATTTGCTTAGTAATTACATTTAAAAAAAGTAAATACACGTGCATGTTATACATGAATGTAAGTAATTATGTTTGCAAACTTTCCTCATAGAACTTGGAACAATATGTTTTGTAAATCATTAAATTTCCATTGGTGGCATGTTATACATGTATGTACGTAATTATGTTTGCAAACTTTCCTCATAGAACAGTATGTATTGTAAATCATTAAATTTCCATTAGCGAAGGCAAAGATTCATACAAATATATGTAGTGTGCTGTTTTATTAATTCACATGGAATGGAGTTTGAATGTTCCACTCTTTATTCAACCTCGGTATTAACACCACCTCAATATTGAGATCAGTTTTCAAGCGTCCCAAGGGTGGTATATTTATTGAGATTTTACTGTATAATGAAGTATTTTAAACATAAATAAATATTTGTGTGAGTGTTTACTTGTTCTAACGTCCAACGAATAATATTTTAGTCGTATAAAGTAAATCGGATAAAGCTAGTTCTAAATTTTTCTTTGACATTGAGTTTAATGATTCACATTCTATCGAGCTTAGGTATGTTATGAATACTATAAATACAACTTATGTTAAGCATAGGAGAACCTCAATCCATTATCGGCTTAATATTTGTTTAATTAGTCGTCTGTCTACTACAGTTTAACCTCCCCGAGCCGCCGTCCCGTGATCAAGAAAGTCCCTTTAACAACAAAATATTTATTTTTCCTGCAGTACGAATTTATCATTTAAATCCATATCCCGAGAGCAACAATCTCTCAACAACAACAACCACACTTTACCTCTCCCTAAAGGATGCATTATAGCAGGGGTTTCACTGTCTGATAGTATATCATCAAATAAATCATGACAAGCTGTTGTATTAGCGCTTGAAATATGTGACATGTTATGCGTATTTGCCAACAATCCTTGCTACATATCCATATGTGTGATAGTTTTCAATTATTTATAATCATGGTCAGTTAGTGGAATAAAAAAAATTGAAATATACAAACTTATCACATAATTTGGTACTTTTGAAAGTATACACTTATTTCATAAGAGTTTAAATATTTAGTTGATATAATAAGTTAGACTGTGAACGATGATTTGTGATCATAATACTGTAGTGTGTTAAGTGTCGTATAGTTTTATAATGTGTATAAGTTTACCAGTTTACCGTGTATATATTATATGTATTTTTTAACTTTAGATGAATTGTATATAAAGCAGATAGATATCATATTGTATACCAGTTGAGTCTATGCTCACAGTGCTGTGTATATCCATTTGTCAGTACATTAAAACCTCCATAATAAGACCACCCTTAGGATTCTTGAAAAATGATCTTAATATTAAGGCGCTCTTAATATTGAGGTTGCATAAAGAGCAATACAGTGAAAATGGGCTTGACAATTGTGCTCTAAATTTTGAGGTGCTCTTATTCTATACGTGGTCTTATTATTGAGGTTTTACTGTACTTACTTATTCTACATGGTTATTTTAATTAGTTTAAAATTAGTTTGTTACCATATTTTTTATCATAAGAACACAGTTTTGATAAGACTTCACAATTAATTTTACAACTTACAAAGTTGTTATTGTTTTTTACTGTAATATAGACCAAATGGTTAAATGTTAAATGTCTTGCACCGTTATTTCATTTTGTAAAATATTTATTGTGATGTATTATATGTTACACGAGCGAGAACTTTGAGTCTCAAATAAATCAATAAAATACGAAATTAACAGCTAGAAACAAACTGTAAAAAAATCAATAAAGTTGCTGCTACCTTTTTCGTTCCTGCTGCTGATTTCATGTTTTTGTTTTGGTGCTTATTACTTATACTTATACCATTAGCTGTTGTTCTTTTCATTGTATGCATGGAACATGTATATAGTGAAACATAATAAGGGAATGGGGAGGTAATCTAAAATCGCAGGGGGTAGTTTGAAATCACCTTCACGTTATCCCCGTTTCATCTGAACGCAATTTAAAGTTACCATGGGGATAACATGAATCGGGAGTAGTCTGAAATATACACCAGTGCATTAAGTACGCGGCTCAGAATTCCGTCGTTGCGAGGTAGGGGGAAACACATTGCTAATGAATCTACATTGATAACACTAAATGAATACGAGTTTCCTCAATAAGCAGTTGTAAACATAAATCAACGCCTGTCGTCAAAGTGTACTTCATTCTTTAGTGGTCATGTCCTGTTTATGTTGTTATGTAGAAAGTTCCAACACTTAAAATATTTACCTCCCTTCTTCTTAATCACCAGTCATTTTGATAGGTAAACTGATACACCCTTATAGGAGTAATATGTGACAATTGATGAAATACCAAGATAATTTGCAAGTGAGAACCACTTTTTCGTCAACTAACCGAGCCAACTGCCCATATAAGTATAATGAATAATTTATTTTTTATATCTGATTGGTTTATCATCGTTTACATTATACTCCCTCTAAACTTAAAGGAAATGTGCCTATCAATATGGCCGACAATTCAGATTTTGTTTTTATCGGGTTTAACGCCGTTTCTCAACGATATTTCAGTTATATAAGGCGGCCGGTTCAGTTTGTCCTGGACTGAATTCTTACCAGTACTAACTTACCCTTCCACAAGAAGCCGGCAACTTCTCCACATATGAAGGAAAATCGACATTTTTGTCAAAATTTCATGGAAGGGTATGACCTGCCGCGACCAGGAATCGAACCCGGATCGCAAGGTTACAAGTCCAGCACACTAACCACTGGACCACGGCCGCGGCTCCGACAATTCAGAACAAGGGAGGTAAATATTGTAAATGTAGGAACTATTATTATTTGTTGTTGTTGTTATTCGTGTGTCCTGTATTATTGTTAAAACATGTGTTTGAATGTGTGTTATATAGATAGAATACTTCCTGTTATGTACGCTTACACTGAACTTGATCACCCTAAGTATCTGAATTGAATTAATGTCGAATGTATCTCTTTAAATTCTACGTAGGATAATAAGTGTAAACACTTCAAGCGCTCGAAATAATGCGTTTTGAAGATGGAGATAATGGTCCATGTGTGATACAATTATTTCTCCGAGATTTGTTGCTCATGTTGCAGAAAAATAATAAATATATCTGTACAAAGTGTCACATGTGTGAAAATATTTTTATCTCGTGCACGACTTACTTACCCGTTTCCACGACATACTAAGTCGCGGGTACGAGATACAAATAATTTCACACATGTCACCTCTATATCATAGTACCAATTTGATCAGTATGTCAGCGTATATATACCGTCATTGTTAGATTCATATACTCAGCACATTTAACAACGCACGATATGGGATTCAAAATTTCCATTGACTGACTTTTAGGATACAAGATAAGAAATTGACACGATATTATTGCATGTGTACGCAACATGTATGCTAAATTTTATGACAGTCGACAAGTATTTTTTTTATAAAAAATGGGTTTCGAAAGTAATAAAACGAAATTTAAATAAGTATGGTTAGTAAAACATGTGCGTTTATAAATGTACTGAGCATAAAATACACACATGAGCGCTGCTGAACGATTTCTAACCTCTTCTATAAGTGACGTCATTTCCAGAAAACGTCACATGTGACATCACTATGTACTGACAGTAAGCAACATTTGCCCAAAATGGCAATATGAAAACGATATTAGCGTATGGAGTAAATAGTGTTTCCTGCTTGCAAATTGTGACATCACTTGTTGCGTTTACTTGAAATGCCGTCACTTACAGTAGAGGTTGTTAATCCCATAACAGCGCTCAATTATACAATTTATGTGTGATATGAATGAAAAGGAACATAATGAATCGTCAAATATAACCAATATACACATGTATAGTTATTTGCTTTGATATGTTACAGTATTGGAACGAATAACAAAATATCTATAAGTTTGCCTGTTTATATTTCTAAATAAAATACCTTGAAATATGTATATATTTCTTTGTACGAACATTTACGTATTTTGTCGCCATTGAAGAAAATATAATACAGTAAAACCTCACCTAACGACCACTTCAATAATAAGACTACCTCCATATTAAGAACACAATTTTAAAGTCCATTATCTATGTTTTGCTGTATATTCAACCTTCATAGTCAAGACCACCTTAATAAGAAGACCCGTTTTCAAGGGTCCCGAGGGTGGTCGTATTATCGAGGTTTTACTGTATATTACATTTTCACTTTTCAGCGCATGACGCTCAGAGATTAGGTCTGTTGGTTGGTGTTTCACTTAAAACTGTTGCCATTACAAAATCCAATGCGCTTACAAGTTTGCAAATTGTTCTACTAAACACTACGGATAATATTTATTTACTGAACCATAGATGAACATTTCTTGTTAATTTTGCAGACGTATGAATGTAGCGACATATTCAGTGTTCATCAATTTCTATGGTAAACACTGTTAATTGTGACGATCGAACTCAAAACCTTCCAATCAGGACACGGATGACTTACCCCTCAATCAGTTCGCCTCAAATTACAGTAAAACCTCAATAATAAGACCACCCATGGAACACTAGAAAAACTGGTCTTCTTAGTAAGGTGATCTTAATGTTGAGGTTTAATAAATAGCATAACTGGGAAATGGATTTGAAAATTGTGAGGTTTTTGAGGTGTTCTTATTATTATTGAGGTGGTCTTTAAGTGATAATTTACTGTATATGTGTATTAAAGTTAACCTGACCTTATTGCATTGTGCTTGCATTTGGTTTTGCTCGCACATCTACGTCAAATTAATCGAAATGATATTACTGGTATACGAATACGACATTGTTTAAAGGTATACACACACATTTTATGTTCTTATTGGACTGTCATTGTGCATTTAATTGACCCCGGGTTTTGCACACGATTTGGGAACTCGTCCATGTCATAAATATTTGCATAAATATTGATAAATCGTGTTACTGTTATTTAGGTATACCCGCTCCGGGGAAGTAATCCGAGATAGTATCTTAAAATAAGTATGGTTTATGCGTTAGTGAGGAAACCACGTGGTGTGTGACGTCATGTGAGAGACCTTTGCAGTCGGATAATATATATTTCTCTAAATGTCTGATAAGAGGCTAAACCAGCGGTTAAATTACAAAACTGTCGTAGAATGCGCTTCATTCCGTAATAGTCACTAAATAAATAAAAAGTAACGCTGACTTGAAGTTCGAAGGCCGGCAAATTTGACTGTCTTTTGTTATTATGTACATATGTTATGTTTTAATGCAATAAACTATTTGTATTGTATTGTATTATATTGTTAACAGTCCTTTTCTCACGTTGGATTCACGTGGGAAAACAAACTATAGACAGGAAATGTGACGAAGAACAATTAACAAAGTCAATGGATGTCGTCTATAAAAAATAATCTTACACAGTTTTGATTGACTTCGAACTACGGGTGAACTTAATGTCTAATAAACTAAAATGACTCATACATCGAACATTGGCAAAATGGTTTCCAGTATAAAATGTAAAATACGGACAGTATAGTTATAAACTAGCGCAACTTGCCCTCTATCATTATTAGGGCTTCGGTGTGTGCTTCTCGAGAATTGGATAATACTTGAAAGCGACTTATGACATACACGTGTTTTCGTTGCAGTCGATTCTAACGAGATTGAACATTAGTCTTGCTGTAACAGTAAACTTATTCAAAAAGTTACACTTACTTTCATAAGTTATTAAACTTATCAACCAACTTATCGCCTTTTCAAAATATCTTACATAGTTTCTATTATCATTTTATCGCACTAAAATCATTAATTTGTTTATTCTTCATGCCTATTGTCCTAATCCTAGTACAACTCAAAAAATTAGCACATTTTCATCAATACCTTGCCCGCAACGGAGAAGACTTCTAGAAGACGATTTCTTTCTAACCATTTCTAGTATATTAGTCTAAATCCATGATAAATATTATCATTATTTACTGCTTTGAAGCGATGGTGACAGGAGAAGATTGTACATGTATTGTAAAATTAACTAGGCAACGAACAATGGGAAAATAAATTGGAAATTCGATATCGAAAATTTGGCTTTATTTTTAAGAAGTCACAATGCTTATGATCAAGGAAACAATTAAATGGCTTGGATTTGATGGAAAAAGCACGAACATTAAATACATAATACAAATATGAGAATAAATATAGTTACGCAAAACAGAACTTGATGACTTTCAAAATTATCAGAAAATATAATTTCGGCGTATATTGTGTGTATTTTCAAGTGTCAATCACCATACTTAATAGACAGGATCTTCCCTTGTTGAACCTAGTGATTGTTCTCTTGTAAATGTTTTTATTACAATGATATGATGTGATAAGAAATAGTTCAATACAAGTGGAAGTATAAGATGATACTGTACAATTGACTACGGTTAAGTGATGCGATTGTTAATAGTTTAATAGTCGTATTCCGGTAATACACGCACGTGCTCGTTAATAAATTAAATGTACTTTCCTTGGAACGGCCCACACAGCTTATTGTACGGTGGCATAGAGGTGACATGTGTTAAATTATTCTTATTTCGTGGCCACGACTTACTAACTCTATACCACCGTATTATTGTGTTAAAGTCCCACTAAAATAAATATTATCTGTGAAAGTAATTATATTATAGACGTAAAACAGCAATACGTTGCGCTAGACAAACGTTTATAAATGTATCAGATTTAGAAAATGAAAAGACACGCGATTTCAGATCATTGCCATTTGTTTGTTTTCTTTACAACTGCGTTTAGTAATGCAGTGCAGCTATTCACAACCCATCTTTTCACCAATGTATGATATCAATGTATCCGTTATATCTAGGAAAAGGTAAGTAATACTATATATACTTAAGTCACTGTCAATGGATCATAGGAATTCTATGAAAAACTTCCTATCTAGAAAATTATAAAATGTAGATACCATTTTAAGTCACCATTGTTACATATCGCGCGAAGCATCATCACATGAGAATTGCGCGACTTGATATGCTTAAATGCATGACTGCAAGCCAAGAGTATTACAGCAAGGTCGGAAATAGGCACTTGATGTCACACAGTCTTAATGGTGGTGTAAAATTCCTACTTAAGCACTTGCAGTATACATGTTTACATTATCTACAAGTACCGCTGCACATTTACACCATGCTGGAGCGTAAATAAAAAAAGTTTGTCTCTAGTTGTTAGGCAACAAACGTAAAATGTGAGTTCGTTAAACTCGTCTTTAAACTATCCTTATTTTACGTATACGCTGTGTGTACTGAAATTTACCCGATAAAGAATCATTATTTTATTAATAATTATAATAATACAAAATACCAAAACCAAAAATAAACAGTACTGTGCACTCAATTTAGTATGTACATATAGTATTATAAACACGTCTGCCTACATACATTATAGTTGGCTAGTCTGCTCTAAAAAGCGTACAATTTGCTCAACCTATCATCTATGTAATTCGAAACTAGTTTTTAGACATAAATATTATTTTGAAATCATCGGGGTGCGTAATTTCAGGTTAACAGGATAACACGACTGTTTATACAAACTGCGTACCGTGACCATTGTACGCTTAGAGTCCCGAATTAAACTTCCGCGTTGTAGATTCATAAATCCACAATGTGTTGGACGTTACAACAGTAATTCACGATGGACCGACACAAAGAGATGAGAAAATGGTGTCTTATGTTGATTCTATTCACGTTTTTGATGTTAATTCAAGATTCAAGTGAGTACATGTATAAATATTTCTATTTATTTACGATCTACAGCGTACTGTTACGACATATGCGCAAATTAATAGCATCATATTTTAGCATAAGAAAACGTCTTAGTATAAATCTGCGTAGTATTTCTCTCATGTTTTTATTTGAAATAGTCAAAGTGAATAAACCTGTATTTTTGATGTCAAAGTTGAATAAACATGATCATTGAACTCGAAAATTAACAAATATCAAATACCATTCATTAAAGAAATATCAATGGATTAGTTTGGCTTTTTTTGGTTACTATCAAATAAGACGACAGTAAATAAATATTTCTTTTCACGGATCATAATTATAGAATAAGAAGGATTACTGGTGCATACAGAATAAACAAAGAACGAACAATGAATTAGCTTACTATTGAACGGTCCGCACATCTTTTAAGATAAGTTAATCTGAGTTTTCATCATCAGAAAGTATATTCTAAATATATAGTAAAATTAATTATGCTCATCTTGTTTAGATGTCAGTATAATACATTTAAGTGATGGACTCTTAATATACTGTAGGATTATTTTCGGATAAAGTACTGTTATGATTTGTTTCGCCTGCTTAAAGTCACTCGCCTGTCATCTTGCGCACAATTGTGGGTAACCTGTTACACACGCACATATATTACAGCGTACTGATATTGTGTCGACTTTAATTTATTTTGACATTATTAATTCATGATTCACATTCACAAACTTGTGTATCCTGTGTGTTTTATTCAACTCTGTAGTTGTGTATTCACAAGTTTAAATATTCGTATTGAAAACTACATATCGTGTGTAGTTAAGTGTAAAACGAAGAAATGTATATCTAGATATAAACCAAGTAAGTAAATATGCTGAAGTTCACGAAACACGATAGAAGTATATAGCGTCCCGCTTAGTGGCAAGATGAACTGACGACAAGTTACAGAAATTAATATTAGTTTTACGTATGTATATCAAATGAAAAGCAAGTGTTTCACAAGAAATATATTGAAACCGCATACAGTACAACTTCGAAACCTCGAACTGCCGCCGGATCTAGCTATTAGTTCGAGCCATCTATTGTGCGTTAGGTATCTATGGTATAGACGTGTATGTACGATCTAACTGTTCCTGTAGAAATGGTACCTAGGGACCTCAAATCTTGTTCGAGTGTTCGACCTCTCTCAGTCCCAGGATTCTACTGTTAGATATTATGAAATAAGAAAGGATTTCGCCGGGACTTAAGAACCTGTCCGAGGTATCTACTGTGTTCGAACCAAAATTGTTCGAGATTTTGAAGTTCTACTGTATTTATAACAAAGATAGCTCATTTAGAAACTTCAAGATAATACGTAGCGTCGTTGTGATATGTCGTATTTTTGCATTTTAACTAAAGGGTTTCTTACTCATATCACTGGGGACCAATATATCCCAGATATAACTACGCTTAATTAGTGTATATAGCTGTGATTTGAGCCACAAAAAAAGTGTAATACGCTCGCCAGACTCGGACGGAGAAGTGTCGCATATAACAGCATAACTATGTAACACAATTGCAGGTATATTCCTTGGGTAGTAATAACAAATGCACTACGAACAGTAAAGAATGTAAATTTATAGATCTTTACGGAGTGCAGTGTTTTGGATGACACATTTTGTTAAGTTAAATTAACTATTTAACCGCCTTTAAACTTGTGAACAATACAAGAAATCCAAACATGCTAAAGTGTGTGTTCTGATCCATTGATATTCAGTCAAGACGTATATTAATTGCGATTCAGGTGCGATCTTAAGTAGTACTTTAATACCGCAGGGGAAAATCCATATTCGTGTGTTAAGGATAATTTTGCAGTCGAGTCTATTTGTTAAATGTCAAACTTATCGCTTGAACGAATACGATATATACTTAACTGTTTGTGTAAATACTATAGTTTGTTATATACACTCAGCAAAATTTCTAATTTGTCACTTGGATTTTATTGATATTATTTAACAGTGAATGAAAATTCAACAATGCAAACACCATCACATAAATACTTTCTTCGTACAACTGTTAAGAATACATTAATCCATATAGATTCTCACGTGAATTTTACGACAGATCAACACTAATAACCCTAAAATTAAAAGTCATAAAACGGATATATATGGTTTGGTCTCTTCAATAAAAATGAAGTGACCAATTAGAAATTGTGTTGAGCGTATACCCGTTTTACACCAGTCGTGTATAATAAGGCGATGGGAATTATTTTTTGCTTGTTCGTATGACTATACATACAGTGTATAACAATAGCATTATATAATGTTTTCATAAACATATTGATTCAAAGACCATGTTCGTATGACTATACATACAGTGTATAACAATAGCATTATATAATGTTTTCATAAACATATTGATTCAAAGACCATCACTCAATTCAATTAATAAAACAATTAAGTAAATTACTTAATTGATATGTTTGAATCATTATAAAGCAGTGTATATCTCTATCATATTTCGAATAGAAATGTTACTCAAAGACACGGTGTAAAGTATCTTGTTTAAATAAAATGTCGACGTAAACTTATTGTGCAGTCTCATTTCAACATTTTCTGTACGTTGTAATAATAAAAGTATATACTATGATAATTGAGCGCTGCTGTGGGATTTACAACCTCGTCAGTCAGTGGCGTCATTTCAAGAAAACGCAACAGGTGATGTCACTATTTGCAAGAAGGAAACAATATTTAATCCACATGGTCACTTCGTTTTCACATTGCCATATGTGGCAAATATTGCTTACTGTCAGTACATGGTGACGTCACATGTGACGCTTTCTGAAAATGACGTCACTTGAAGAAAATGTTGAAAACCGTACAGCGCCACTCATATATCATGAGGAAAAAAACGGCCTATAGGAGGCATAATTCATTTTCACAATCCTTGAATTCTTGCTGACCTAGGAAACATTCATCGACAGTGCTAACTATCAGTTGTAACAACTCGTTTCACAATGGATGTGAAATATTTCAGTTTGAACCAAAATAAGTAAAACATTTCTGTCCTGTTAATTTGATAAGCGTTATATAGATCAGTAAACCCGACACAGCAATTGTACGTGGTAGATGGACATTAAATAACGAACTAGGTTGAATACAGGGCCAGCGTTGCGATCTTTGATTTGCCTACTGTTGTTCAATACAGACCAAATATTGAACCCAGATCGAGCACACCGACATTCGCAGGGCACCACTGCAAATACATATTTGGCATCGAATGTCGGGCAATAGCTGATAAATGACAGAGATGATGTTATTCATATGCGAATGATTTTGCTCAAGCCTTTACTTCCCGTCTGTATCACGCGCGCGGTCTATGTATTATAATACATGGACTGGAGTGTACCCTAGGCCAGAATAAAACAATACAGTGGCTGCTGTATCCCTACCTACTCGTCTACATTCTACAATCCAAAACATTGGCCAACGACAATACAAAAGTCTTGATAAGAAGAATAATAGCTAAACAATTACATACAAAAAGTGTTGATTTGTTCGTCTACCTACTAATTCGCACAGTAGAAGTTTAGGGTCTGGATATTAACGGCGGTCGTATGCATATCGTACAACATTTTGGAGTAGTATTATGCTCAACTTTTGTTCATTAGTTTACTTTATTAAACATGAAAATATATTCAAATAGTAAAACATCAATAAACAGACATTGTCAAAGAATACCGCCATTACACTTTTAATGTATTCCTTTGTATTGGTCGAAAAAGGAGTTAGTAATCTCTGTAGCATTAAAATATATTGTACTAGTTTTGTCGTATATACATGTACTACTTGACATAATAAGATTTTCGGACTTTGTAATTCATTGGAATAGTTCGTATCAAAGATCCCTTAGCCATAATGTATCAACAACACTGGATGAAGCCTGTGCAAATGTTATTATGTTCAGATATGCAACATTTCATATTTAATTCGTTTAAATTTAACGTTTAAAATTGAAATTTTATATCACGTTTCGTGAGATAAAATTTCAATTTTCAATAATACAGTCATATTGTATTGCGTTTATGCAGTATACAGTTTACATTGTCACAGCAGAGTACATAAAGAATCATGTTTAATACGGATTCGTGTTAAAAGATAGAGCCTACTGTATACACTTGCTAAGCTTGAATAACACGCTTCATCGTTTGTAAAGTAATTGAATGCTTGATACCATGCGTTGTGTGAAAGTTTTGTAATGGGAATATAATACGTGTATTCAATGCAAACATATTTTCATTCCGAAATAAAATGTATTTATTACTCCATAAAGATTATAGAAAAATGTACTTCACCATTCCAATGACCTACTTTACGTAGTATAGGACTACCCGTTTAAGTCTATTTGCACGGTACACGTATTTAAAAACGAAGCGGCTGATTTTTGTCTTCGGTCATAAGTACACATTATAGTGGTGAATCAATAATCAATAGGTAGTTTCCACTTTTACCTCCTTTGTTTTGAAAAGTCAGCCATATTGATAGGCAGCATTTTTTAAAATTTAAAGGGAATATAATGTAAACGATGTTAAAATAATTAGATAATATATATATATAATTTGTCAAAAAGCTATTACACGGACGGGATATCTACACTTACAAGCCCCAAATGACTACTTTTTCAAATATTCCACTTTACACGTATACGCGTCTATAGTCCAGGCAAATTAGTCAAATTAATGTTTTATTAAATAAAACAATACCCCCAATTTGTTTCACTTCATACTGACCTGTGTCCCAAGTTTTTTTAGCAAGAAAAATCTTGAAACAAAAGTAGGCGCAATTTGAAGGTTAAGATTTGTTGTGCAACATAAAATCATGACGAGATGTTACGATTGCATGTCACTCCACGTCCAAAATGGATTTCTGTAAATTCACCGACATTCAGTGGATTTCGGAAAGATAATGACTACCAGTTATCGAGAGGTTAACCAATCCGCGTCAAGGTTACAAACGTTGTTCGGATGAAAAGAAATTGCCTTGATGGTTAATGCATAATTTGATTGGTTAACACAACACAGTTATGCAAATAGCGAAACCATGTTAGTACGGCTGTGACGAAAACGATATGGCAGCACCTACTTCATCTGTATGATAGATTTTGAGAAGATACACAAAGAATCTTTTAAGTGAGATTTTTGTCGTAGGGGGTGCTCTTAAATGTTTTGTCTCAGAAATGGCAATTTGAGTCGGTGGAACTATACATGTAAACTATTAGTTCCATATCAAAGGTTATTCCCGTGAGGAAGGAATAATTGTAAGATTTTTAAGAACATTAAGAGTATACAACTATGTATATCTTGTGGTCATCGGCAGTGACAGACGTTGGTAATATGTTTTAAGTATTATTGTTATACAATTTACATTGGTGCAAATTACATTTATACGTCTATTTTCATTGGAAATATAAATAATGACGTCAGTTATTTTCTTCTATATGGAACAAAAAATAGTTCAGAAATAAGTTTAAATTGGTATCTACAAATCCTACTTAAATATTCGAAGCATTTCTTTACCATGGGTACTGTTTGCTTAGCAACGTCAGTGATATGACGATTAAAATAAGCCATAATGAAATATGTGATAATTTATTCTGATAGCACTAGTCTATAATAACAAATTTGAACAAAAGCAGTGGCTAAAATCGATAATACATTATTCAAATATTACACAATCGTTCACAAAGGGTGCTGTTTGCATTAAACAAGCGATACTTTTAATTTTCACTGCCTTCTTAAACAAATAATAATTTGATATTGAAGTACACTGAACAATTTCTATAAAATAGCCTGGTAATTGCATACGTTCTTAAATTTTCCTTCAAACTTGGTAATATTGAATTACGCATTTCAAGGATACCATGCAGTGTCATAATTTATTACAACATTATAACCACCGTTGCATAAATATAAGTCGACATTTGAAATATTACAGTCTTGATCAATAATTATTTAACACCAGTTTGATATTTAAATCCGGGACTTCCGCCATATTGTAATGCTATACAAGTCTTAATTCTATATGTATACATGTATGATTATATTTTTCTTGTATGAAGTAAAATTTAATAATATTGACATAAGTACGACATAAATGACACTTGTCGTAAAGTGGATTTGGTTTGCCCTTACATGTATAAAATAGTATTTTTTAGGCGGGAAATCACCATCCGTTTTTTCTGCATTTGGTTTTCGAAAACAAATATGTAAGTGCACGTTACAAGTGTACACGTTCACAGTTTTGATTTTGTTCAACTAATAAAAATCCAATGTACATGGTACTATGTCGTTATCAATAACAAAATGGCCCCTAACCTTAATGTCAGAGACTCATAATGGTAGTCTGACGGATGGACGGACGGACGTACGAAGAGTAGGACATCTGAGGTTATTCTTCAACAAGTTACATTGAATACGTAACAATATAATAAAATTATATAGATACCCAGCTAAATGCTATAACAAGCTGGCGAAAAAACATTAAAATAGTTAAATAATGGCTAAAACCAGCTTTTAAAAATAGGAGGATTGCAATGTCTTTTGATAATAAAATATCTGTAAACCGGAAACAGGACATTTAATAAGGTTCAGATAGACCCCCGGTTTTCAAGTGCTTTACTATAACTTACGTCAAATCTATAGTGTTCGTTTTGCGCAATATTGTATAATGAAAGTGTGTCCCTCGCGTATTTCTTTGAATATCAAACTTTATTACTAATCCCAAATTCTTTGAAATGGTACGATTTTCTCCCTTGCTTACGCTCGGTGTTATATATAGATAGTGTTAGGACTAGTCGGTCCAGTGTCCTGTTCATGTGACAAAGGTTGGTATCATGTTACGTGTCTGCACTATGGTATCGCGCAGTATGTACAGCGTGTTAAAGCAAACCTTTTATCCAAATACTTGGTATCATCCAAAATAAATATAAGGTCTCGATGTATCTTCTTACGCACGTCGAATTGAAATGTGCGATTCGAAACCATGTGTTAATCGAAATAATTATAAAATTATTCATTCTTAAAATTCGTTGTATTTCATGGGTGTATTTGATATTACAAGTGCGGTTTTAGCCGCGGAAAGAGTACAGTTGCATAAAACAACGTTGAACTCCAATCACTATATATACTATAGAAGGGGGTATATAGTTGAACTCCTATCACTATATATACTATAGAAGGGGTATATAGTTGAACTCCTATCACTATATATACTATAGAAGGGGTATATAGTTGAACTCCTATCACTATACATACTATAGAAGGGGGTATATATTTGAACTCCTATCACTATACATACTATAGAAGGGGTATAGGGAGAGAATTCTTGAATCAATAATGGTATAGAGCACGTGACAATCTCCTATAGTCTCAAACTTCTATTAAACACGATACCGGTGTAAGATTTAGGCCATACACTTACAAGCGCATGACTCCGGAGCCGAAGGTCGTGAGTTTGATCCCCGCTGGCAAAGTTTGATCATGGATTTGACAATCCGTAATTTAAGGTCGAGTACTGGTTAAGATCACAGGAATATGTCATCGAGAATAATTAGTATAAGTTGTAAGAAATTGTATCACTATCAATGTCAAATAAATCAGTTTAAACTACACTAACATAAAATGCAACTATCTAAATTCAAAATTTTACCTGTCCTATTTACCTATATGCAGCCAGTTACATGATATCTTTTCACAGGTGTAGTCAAATCCCACTTTCAAATATGTATGGAAAGTAATTTTATACACATATATACATTTCAATGATATCAGTGCATTAATAGAAATGCTACTCGTATTTGTAATGCATGTTGTTAATACAACATATTAAGAGTAAACAATACAAGCCTGTATAGGCAATATTGTATAGAGTCAAACTGATAACACCCGATGGGCTATCCCGGTCGAGTTAATATATCATGTTAATATCATTTGAAAGGTATTATATTTTTAATAAATACCTCATTGACTAACGAAATTCATATCGAGTATTTAACTGAGTAGCTATAACCATAAACTCTCTTACATATACAATGCACATAGAAACTATAGATTATATTCAATGAACGTTTAATTAAATTGCATGTTTTGTCAACAGATGATTCATATTGTTTATTCAAGTAACCATTGCTATGTCATGACATCAACTTGAAAATAGGATGTTGACCTTTTTAGCAACACAACTGTAGTGCGGTTATTTTTCCCGGATGATTTCACTATGGTACATGCATTTTAGCAAATGAAAATGATTGGATACTTTTCAATGTCAATATTCATCTAATTGGATACACGTACAATGAATATATTTCTGTAAGAAAATAGTGTTCCTTCTAAACAGCTGTCTGTTGCATATGTTACACCAATTAATGTGTTTACTCTTAAGACCATTGAAGTATAAGGAAGTTTGTGCAAAAAACTTATAAAACATACGAGTATACTTTTGTATATTTCCCTTTCCCCTGTGCAATATTTTCACTTTATATAGTTTTCTTGTAATTTTCTGCCCAGTTTCAGACTATAGAGCTGTCTTGACTTGTCCTCTGATCCTTTCCATCCATTAATTTCCCCTCCCCACTGTTTGTCATCTTTAATTATCCTAGTTATTCCTTATGGTCGGTCAGGCCATACCTTGCACATCTGTTCCCTTACGTATGTACCCTTGAACCTCCTCAGGTGCCTCCTCAAGTGTATTATGGATTGTTGTTTTCCCGGAGGTCTGTGTTGGGAGGCACTGTCTTGTATATGTGGCGTTCCATGTAGCAACTTATCCTCTATTTTTTTATTCATTTCTGCCATACTTGTTCAATGAATTAAACCTGTTTTGTACATACAATAATTACATAAAATGGTATTCCGCTTTACTACGTTGATGATATGAAGTTAAACAACTCAATATAAAGGAAATCGGACATCATATACTGTAATACTTTGATCACTTGCGGTCTTAAATACAAAATTTCCGTAGGCAAAGCTGCCGGTATTTAATTTTATAAAGTTGTAATAAATCATCTGCTTTCAAAGGGAGAGTACACTGCCAGAATAGTTAATGAATACTGTCGAACTCAGACCCGGCTGTCGAAGTCTAACAACTGATACTGCCTGAGATCGAATCTCATTTACATGTGTATATTGGTTGACAACTGGTGCTTCATTGTTCGTTTTCGAGTAAATCTACTGATGTGTGATGCGTTTTGTCGACTCAACATATATAAAATGACAGCATAAAGGGGGTTAATATGATGATACAAACCATAAACCATGCGCCAATATTATTTTTCTTGGTTGATAACTCGTACCGCCACCTTCGCTTCAATGTTATTGCGCGGAATGGAAGCGACATCCATGTGTGGCTGCTATGGAATTTACAACATTTTCTGTGAGTGACGTCATTTCAAGAAAACTCAACTATGAAGACACTATTTGCAAGCAGGAAACAATATTTACTCCTTAATTATGGTCACTACGTTTTCATATTGCCATTTGGGGTAAATGTTGCTTACTGACAGTACATTGTGACGTCACACGTGACGTTTTCTGGAAAGGACGTCAGACATATAAGAGGTTGGAAATCGTTCAGCGGCGCTCATATATATTATACATTTTCCATGTACATCGTTCTGTAAAAAATAATGTGGACACATAACAACTGATCCTGTTTCTTGAAGTGAAACAACAACTGGTAGTGACGAAGTTTAAACAACGGATTGCTCTTACGTCCAGTCTCCCCCTATTATCAGTATAATAGTCAATGCCACCACGTCGGGGTGAAATATATATAGAATAATAGGTTAGTGACGTGGAATGAAAAAGTTTATCAGGCAAGGCGGAGGAATTTATCGGGTGAGCCGCAGGCGAACCCGATAACTACCGGAGCCGAGCCTGATAAACTTTTTCATTCCACGTCACTAACCTATTATTCTATTTATCCTGTCACTTCTTGTGTTAAGTAAGGGGGAAATACCTTTAATTTTAAATAATACCGAGTTACATCCCCTAAATTGTGACGTAATTAATTTGTGACGTATTGAATCTCTAATGACGTATTGAATATAAGTGTGGTTAGCACCTTACGCCGAGAGAAATAGTACCCATGAGTCTGACTTATTTTCAGTGGCAATTGGAATTTATTTGCGTTTGCGAACATCTGATGAATCTAAATCAATAACAAATCTAAGAATTTGCAACAATTTCGTAATAGTCAAGATTAGACATTACAATTAGTTATTACGCAATATTCCACGGTTTGTTTACAAATGATGAGAAATGTCAAGTGCCACAGAACGCGTGAAAAGAAGTGATATTTACATTTATTTCATGAATATTTGGACATTTAAAACTGCACAAGAAAACAACGAAAAAATGCGGATTCAGTTTATCAGTGTCATTTACGATTGCAAAGAATTTTCGGCACAAATGGATGAAACCGGACTTGGATTCTAAAATTTAGATGGGTGGGGTATGTACAGCTATTGCTACTGATCAATACGTTGTTTTATTGAGAACCTCGACCGTATGGTCATCCCTGAACGCAGACGAACTCAAATTTCCGACTTGATTTTGTTCCAATGGTGTAAACATCCGACAATTTGTTTGACTACGATGTTTACTACGTGTTCCACTTTCAGTAAGCACTTAAATTCGGGTCAAAATGCAGATCGAGTAACGGATAAGATCAAGCAATGTTCGAATGAAAACCCATTTTGGGGAAATGAACATTTTATGATATGCATAATACAAAAAATATGAAATTTGCGATAGAATTCAATTGAAAAATCCATTGTTTTAATAAGTCCGGAAAAAAGATAACATCGCGATACTTTCCCAAAAATAGTCCGGCTAGTCACGTGGTCATGTGACGTGAGATAAAAGTCATGTGACCAAGTGACCTGATAAAGCAAAAAATATCAGGCACCCTGTTATCGGGTCGAAATTACGGCAAGTGACAGGATAAAGCATATTTCTCATATTCCATATTTAATTGTGTTGCATCACAATATTGCATTTCTCTATACTCTGTCAGGGTACACTAGTTGTGGCATAGTTGATGAACCGTATCAACTTGTCCTAAACAGTTTATAATATGAAATATGCTTCCAATCGATCTTCTATCAAGCAGCACACTATTGACTGGAAAGCCCATCATGTATCTCTGACATTAGAATTTTAAGCGGTCTTCAACAGGAATTAAACGTATTTAAGTGAAAATTGTCATGTGAATAGTAATGACATTCTATGCTCGCTGAGTGATATTATTTTATGACAAGTTCAATATTTATCCGAGTCACATTTGAATGAGCTTTAAACCGAGACCATGTCATATGACTAAAAGCCCTACACCCGTGATATAGGTATAATTTGGTTTCAAGAAATAGCGCTATTAGTAAAACCAACAGAAGATGTTTGTTCTGTTATGTAAAAATATTTTTAATAATACATGTAAAATTACACATGCATGATCATGGTATTTATAGTCATTACGAAATGATACAGATTTGGGTCGACTGAGAAAGGAAACGGAATCTCAATAATTTTGACCATCCATGAACATATTTTTGTCAGTCAAATAAATTTACAAGTCAGTCAGCCATTGATATTTTTGTCTTGTACCGTGATGTTCTGCTGGTAGACCTTTATTCAAAAAATGGTCGTAAAGGAGCATGTATTCTGAACCCCAGCTGTATAACAATACACATGATTATGTTCATTCTTTAATCAAGTTCACAGTTCTTTATCTTGTTTATAACTTTCAAATGTGTCTTGTTTTATACTTGTACATTGTAGCTGGGGACTGCAGTGTAAATACACCCGGTGTTAATACATTTGGACCAGAATGTCAGTATATGTGTCATTGTAAGAATGGTGAAAGTTGTGACACCGATACAGGAGAATGTAGTGTAGGATGTCATACCAACTGGTTTGGACCAGCTTGTCAATACAGTAAGTGCACAGTAAATACAGGAGCTTGTGGTGTATGATTTGATAACAACTGGTTTGGCCCAGCATGTCAATAAAGTAAGTACACAGTAAATACAGGAGAATTTAGTGAAGGATGTGATACCAACTGGTTTGGTGCAGCATGTAAATACAGTAAGTACATAGTTTAATACATTAGCAACTAGTGTAGTAATACTAACTAATTTTTACCGCATGTCAGTGGAGTAAGTATATTGTATATGAAGCATTGCGTTTCTTTTACAATAGACGTATATTACGTTCTGGTTTAGTATTGTATTTTGAGTGTTCGTCTGTTACATGTATCATGGTAATGTATCTGGTGATTTACCTTATTAACACATTGACAGTTAGGTGTATTTTATGTGCGTTGGTAATTGCAATAATAGAAGTTGTATAATTATTAAGGGATTTCATTCATTTAAAAAGTATTGTAATTCATTGAAAACGTATTGTAATTCATTGAAAACGTATTGTTATTCATTGTAAACGTATAGCAAATTATTGAAAACGTATTGTAATTCATTGAACACGTAGATCTATTGTAATTCATTGTACATGTATTGTAATTCATTGAAAACGTATTGTAATTAATTGAAAACGTAGATGTATTGTAATTCATTGTACACGTATTGTAATTCATTGAAAACGTATTGTAATTCATTTAAACGTATTGTTATTCATTAAAAGCGTATTGCAATTCACTGAAAACCTGGATCTATCGAAGTCATTGAAAACGTATTGTAATTCATTGAAAACGTGTAATAACTTATTGAAATGTATATTAATCAACTGAAACCGTTTATTTTCTACGAAACTGGCATTTTCAGTCTTTTTTGGTTTGTTTCTTGGATTAAAATGCATTTATTATAAAATTTGTATAAAAATACAATCATCAATTGTAGCGGATAAACCGAATACGCTTTTCACAAAGCACAACTTTACACTAAGGTTGTCAAATCATTTATTTCATAAAAAGCTCATACTTGTATAATTGAACTTGTAACGCGATATCTGTATGAATAAACATATGCATTATGTTTGTTACTAGGAGATTTAGCCGAGGACCAGATTTCAAGACATAAGAGCAACAAAAACCCTCCAAAATATTCTTATGAAGCGCATGATGGAGACACAACAACATGTAGCTTTACCGCTAGTGCATCAAACAGTGCGGCTAAGCCATGGTGGAGAGTGTGGTTTCCACATAATGAAACAATTAGAGATATTTACATACTTACTAGGAATGACCGACTAAGTGAGTCAGTTTATCAATAATTGGTAAAATATTAAGTCTGAAATTGTACATTTGCAATTACAAAACTTAGAGTCTTAAAGTAAAATCAATTAGTTTACATAAAACTGTAGAAATGTGTCCACATAACGATGATTGCCATATAAGTATAAGACATTAAGTACCTATATATTACGCGTTGAAACATCACAGAATTCGAACATTTTTCTGCGTACATCTGACAAAAATATATGATTATTGTTACCCAATGTTTCGTAACTTTTTTGCTTAGAATACTGGACTGATATATCTCAACTATTTGTTATTGCAGAATATTTTCCTGGTTTTGAAGTCACAGTAGAGTATGTACCTGAAAACGAGAACGAAAACAATAATTACCAACCAACATATAAACATACATGTTACCATTCCGATAACATTGTACCCGGAAGTAAACATATACATGTACAATGCGAACAAGTTTTCGTTGGAAATCAAGTGAGAATTACACTGTCCAAAGTACAAACACAGCTTGTATTATGTGATGTTAGAATCAGTGCAGGTAAATATTTGTAATATCCAGTACATACATATGATATAATCAAATGTGTATGGGCTTTTTGTACCAAGTACACATGTAATTACAATAGTATGCTTCTGGATTGAATATTTCTGTTACTTTGCATTTTATGCCTGAAATTATTGGATATTACTGTGTTTAAGCGATAAACAATATTTGATTTTAGTATATGCATAAGAATAACAATCATGTACATAATCCAGGTTGTTTGCTTGTTTGTTTATCTTCACTCTGTTTATATGAGTTCATGTTTGAGAATACGATTTTGTCATTTTTTTACATCATAGATACTAAGTAAGTGAACAATATACATGTAGATGCATGTAGGTCAGATTAAACTTTGTTTCATAATTACATATTTCTTCTATCTGGAGATGGTTTGATTTGTCATATGGATCCATTCAATACCACGTCTAAATATTTAACAAATAAGAAGTTATAACATTAATTAATATGTTCCCATTATGGGTAGGGGGTTTGATTCGCAATGATTCGATCACAAGTAAGTAGTATGCGTTTTTTTAATTATTCTCATTAAAACGACGTTGGCTCTTTTTTATTCACTATTACACATAGGAACATATATATTATTTCAATACAACGTCCAAAATGTCTTGCATATTACCACTCGGGCACTTGAACTACATGTATATCTTTTCTCAATTGTGTCATTCGGTTTCTTTGGCTGGTACAATTGACATTACCAATATTGAATTACATTTCATAGCGGTATTGTCTGGTACATGTTGCTATGTGTATGAGATCATATCCGTAATAATCTGCATTTCCTGAAACAAAATACATGTAGATCTGATGAAAATAGACCAACAGGATGGCAGATGATTGTTAAATTACACCACAAGAAATTTATGTCCAACGCTGTCGAGTGAGAGGTGACGGAAATGTTATTTTTTTCAAATGTATAATTATGTGTTTCCACGCGACCGACGTCTGAATTGCCATTTCGTCATTATAGATAAAAGTAATGATAAAGTTATATGAATAAACTACTGTTTTCAGGAGTTTTAACATGTACAAATCCCGCCCCATAACGCGCACTAGTGTTGCAATCGGCTCGCTTGATACTTTACGCCACCTTAGAGGAAGAACTTGAACACTTTACATTTTACGGTCGGATGGGGTACAACGTACGACCTAAAATATTTTATCATAACATCATAAACGTATAATTTTCCTCTATGTTTATATTAGGAATTTTGCGGTCAAATACGTTATTTTTATAATGCACTCTCTTTGTTATTCCTTAGATACATACATTTTCAGGAAGAAATTTTGCATTTCGTCAATCTGTCACTGCAAGCCAGGACAATTACCCACCGTTCAATGCAGTAGATGGTAGATTTGGTTCAACGGTTTCAACAGACTTGACTGGTTGCTTTGCTGCCAGTAATACGGGATACAGATATTTGGATATTAACCTTGGAATGCCGATTTATACATATTCTGTCAACATCAACACAAACAGTGATGGTATGTTATTCAACATAATTATTAAACATGTACACCTATATGTTATGAATGTCTTATTGACATTTCAATTTTCTTCTGTACAGAAACATACAAGGGTGTTTTTACAATAGTCTATTCCTAGCGGTACACCTATTTAACCAATAATACATGTTTGTGTATGGAGTCCATTGTGCATTTACATTGTATAGTTCATGTCACATGGTGATTTTATGATGGGTGTACGCTTTGTGTGAGGCATGGCCTACTGACATCCATATTCATTTAAATACGACATTGTTGCTGGTTTCTACCATAAAATTAATGTTATGATAATCAAAGCTTTGTTGTTGTTATTTGCACTCGGATTTCATTTTGCATCTCATTTACTATTATAGATATACTCTGCTGTTATCATTGTATCATTATATGCCACTTTTGATTGTAGGTCAGCAATAATACATTGTAGTTTTACAAACATATACTTAGTTACATATTTAAGGTAGTCCATGCTATTTCATTCGTGTAGATAACATCAAAGACTACCAGCTATATACTAAAACGCCAACACAGAGTAGTCTACAATTAATGTATGATGATAACGGAAACATGCCTCCAGTCACATATATACATCTTAATACCGATGTTCAGCAGTTACGTATCCAAACAAATAAAGCTAACCAATTGGTCATATGTGAACTAGAAATATATGGAGGTAACAATATTTTATAACTTGTTCAATCATATTACCTTCATTGATTAGGTGTGGTACTCCCAATGTTGTATTCCTGTATCGGCAGAAGGACGCGTCCATTTCATGTAAACTGAAAACATAGTACTTGTCACATGATTCATTTCAGCAGTAGACATGGTTGAAGGGAATAGCTAGTTAAACAACTTAGCTTACCATTGCCGACTGCCTTTGTCGCACGAAATTGTGAAGAATCCTTGCAAATTTTCCGTTGTGTATTGACCCATCCAATATATCTTTACTATATTTAGACATGCTTGTAACTAACACTTTATCGTTGGGGTATAGTTGGTCATTCATGAACATAATGCAGATATATCAGCCTCTGGTTCTTGACAACGTGGCGAATTCCAAAAACTCAACACAGCCTCGTAATGGTATCTAATAATCCTGCGGTTTTTTAGCGATATAACGATATTTAAAAGGCATTCCCCATCCTACGTTTTGTAAAATCTATTTTTAGGCTATTTTTAACACGTTATCTTTGGGGTAATGTGTGTGTAACTTATTAATGTACATAATGCGCATATATCAATCTAGAATGTACGGCAAACAAATGTGGATACGATTGTTCAGAGAACTGTTATTGTAAATCGTATGAAGACATGAAACAGAGGATAAGTGGTGTTTGTAATTCGGGTTGTCAAGGAAGATGGACCGGAACTGCTGGAAAATGCAATAGAGGTATTTATTAGCTTCATCAATGCCGCATCTACGGACTGCGTACGTTAAACGTTCTGATTTTAGTTCAATTTGATTTCTTCTGAAAAATCCATTCATCAACAAATAACTTTAGGTCGCTTTTAATATAAAAGTTAACTTTAAAGTAATCAACTCTGTCAACCATCACATGTTTACAACAGCCTGTAATAGAACAACCTTCAAATGATAGTTTTATGTATTTAATTCAATACAATTGCAGTAAGACTATAAAACATTAACAAAATATGGATACATGTAAGTATTGATCACTAATGTTTCTTTCTGCGCAGCCACATTATGCTTGATTTTGCTACTAACGCAGCGCGTAAGCCAATCAAATCTTAAGTTAATTGTCCAAAAGATAATTTGACAGCCGAACTATATATGTAAATTTGACTATGTTTTGTTTCAATCTGCACGTTGTAAACGCGTGACTGGAATAAATAAATTCGTCTTTTCTGAATTATGGTTTGAAAGTAGACATACGTATCTATGAAATGCTACACAGCCTTACGGACTATTATTTCTGTCCAACTATTGTCACAGTGTTATGTACTATTAAACAAAACAGTCGTATGTAAATCAGTTTTAATCAGACTAATTCATCAATAATTCATATTTTCTATAGCTGTGATAGTCAAAAGTTTTCAACACAAAGTATGGGGAAAATAGGAATAATGTTTAAAGAAACCATGTTTTGCTTTAAAATGAATTAGAACTTTCTTGACGTAATCAAGAGAATTACGGAACGAATATTGTCTAAACTCTTACAGTCTTCCTCAATTTCAAAGTTGTACTATCTTTGATAAATTAAAGTAGATGGGTTAAATTATTATTTATTTTAACTCGTATCTTATCTTTAAGTTGGACACGAGATAAATGCATAAATATCATAACAATATACTAGTACATGTTTTGTTTTATTAAAAGTAAAAGCTAAGTAGTGGTTTTATGGAAATCTTATGAAAGGTCGAAGGGCGATCCCACAATGGTCCTGTAATTATTCACGCGCTTTATTAAACTTTATTGAACATCCAACAAACTATCACGCATGCTATTATTGTTGAAATTATTTATAAGTTCGAACAAATGAACGGAAGGAACATTTGATATTTCATTTATTGGTTCTTTCTATTAACATATGTTCGTGCAATAACTCAAAATATTTTCTAAATAAACTACTTTCAATTTGCACAGATCATCCTTGTTAAAGATATGTCTTGTTTTCATTTGTTTCTATAATAGCGAAAACAAACTTTTCGTCATTATGTGTACGTTAATTGTGTATTGTATATTGTATACAATAAGAAACACGGTATGTAAAGTTAAACAATATATTTAAATTTCATTGTCTTATTGTAGAATGCGATGACAATAAATGGGGAACACAATGCCAGAATGATTGTGGTGCATGTAGACCTGGAACATGCGATGCTGTATCAGGAAAGTGCACTGGTGGTTGTCAAGATGGTTACTACAATACTGATGACTGCAAATCTGGTAATGAACATTACCCGTTCTGTGCTTACTTAAAGCTAGACCCTGTATATTTGAGATCAGTTCCTCTGGCTCTGTCCCTTCGTAAAGAAACATTGAATATAAGTTTGTATATCAGGACAATTACCTAATATCGTTGTTTGTTTACAAATGTAAATAGTGATAATATATAAAAAAAATTATAGAATGGAAGCCCATGTATTCGGATTCCAGCGTTATATGAACGCACTCCGCCCAAATACTGCAATGCGCTTTTTTATAACCGAACAAAACGTCTTCTTAAGAATTAAATTTGACTACTTTCACATATATGAAGGAACATGTATTTATTTGATTCATTTGTAAAGAATGCCAGAATAGTACATATGGACAGAGATGTCAGTCAGAATGTAGTGCACATTGCACGAATGGAAACTGTAACAAAAGAAATGGTGCATGTTTTGGTGGATGTATGGCTGGTTATACCGGCGATAAATGTGATCAAGGTAATGTATTCTATATAGTAAGTATGTAGATATAGAAAGGTTTGTTATTTGTAATGCGGTCAGCATATGTCGTTTAAAGCACCTCACTGATTTTATGTCATGAAAACAATATGTGTGTTTGAACGGAATTGATTCAATTTTTCAGTTACAAATTGACTCAATTCCTTGTGAATTGTAACTAAATACAATAAATCCTCCACTTAAAGACCACCTCAATAATAAGACCACCTCAATTTAAGACCACAATTAAGCCCATTTTCACTGTTTAGCTCTTTATTCAATCTCAATATTAAGACCACCTCAATAAGAATACCAGCTATCAAGGGTCCCAAAGGTGGTCCCCCTATTAGTAATGCTTTACTGTAGTACAGTCTTTTTATTTCAATATTTATCACTTAGAAACTAAATTAAGGTAAGAAAAACCATGGATGTCTATTCCTTCAATTTTAAATTGGCGGAAAATAAATACCATTCTTTAATAGCCTGCCAACTGAAGAGACACCATAACATGTCTGTACGAAGCACGAAACTGCGTCAGTGAAGCTGTGTGTACATAGTAATAAATTATATGATAAAATTTAGATTTTATAGTTTGATGTTAGTACACATACATTTCAGCATGCCCAGAAGGAAACTATGGTGTCAACTGTACTCGATCGTGTAGCACTTATTGCGTTGGTAAATGCGATAATGTAAATGGTACTTGTGGAAGTTGTCAGTCCGGCTGGAATGGAGCACTTTGTGATAAAGGTCAGTTGCAGTTTACTTTTACTATTTTATCCGAATTTAAACTACTATAAACTAATCTAATTGAAGTGAAAACTCTTAAATTGTACCAATGCCCTCATAGGACGGTAGGATTATGTGACAAGGCACAGTGTAGTGGACTATTATTATATGACGTTTTTATAATTGTACGTAATTTTGTTGGGCATTATCATCTAGAAGAAGCTTTATAAAATCGTCAAAGTTATAGTTCTAGGGACAATGATTTTAATCACAGCAAAACATTTCTAACTCATATATATTGTTTGCGCTTATTTTTGTATTTTATACGTCTTACAGATAATTTCATTTTATTACTCTAATAATTAATTAATAACTAATAACTCGTCATATTTAAAAAAGGACTTCGTACACTACTCCCAGTTTTACCCCCTGTTTTAAGGCTTTTTTACTGTGTATAACGCACATAAAAAATGGAAATGAAGACGAAAAAGTACGAATGGTTTACAAACTCTCTTTATTTTCATAAAATTTTTAATACAATTACACATAATTTCATTAGCAAAACACGACAACATGCAATATCTTAGAACGTTCTAAGAGAAATTGACTCAAAAACCTTAGAACGTTCTAAGAGAAATTGACTCAAAAACCTTAGAACCTTCTAAGAGAACTGGATCAAAAACCTTAGAACGTTCTAAGAGAAAATGACCAAAAAAACATACAACTATCTTTGAGAAATTGACTCAAAAACCTTAGAACGTTCTACGAGAATTTGACAAAAAAACATAGAACGAGTTGAGAGAAATTGACTCAAAAACCTTAGAACGTTCTAAGAGAAATTGAATCAAAAACCTTAGAACGTTCTAATAGAAATTGACTCAAAAACCTTAGAACGTTCTAAGAGAAATTGACAAAAAAAAAAAATTCAACAATCTAAGAGAAATTGACTCGAAAACCTTAGAACGTTCTAAGAGAAATTTATAAAAAACCTAAGAACGTTCTAAGAGAAATTGACTCAAAAACCTTAGAACGTTCTGAGAGAATTTGACAAAAAAATCATTCAACGATCTAAGAGAAATTGACTCGAAAACCTTATAACGTTCTAAGAGAAATTGATGAAAAACCTTCAACCATCTAAGAGAAATTGACTGAAAAACTTTAGAACGTTCTAAGAGAAATTGACGCGAAACCCTTAAAACGTTCTAAGAGAAATTGATAAAAAACCTTAGAACATTCTAAGAGAAATTGATACAAAAACATAGAACGTTCTAAGAGAAATTGACTAAAAATTAACAGAAAATTACCAAAACCTAATAAAGTTCTTAGAGAAATTAACTAAACAACAAAAGTACGGTCTAATAGAAAATGGCCAAAAAACATTAAAAAGATATAAGAGAAAATAACCAAAACCCTTAGAACGTTCTAACAGGAATTGACTAAAACTTAAGAGACAATTACCAAAAATCTTATAAAGTTCAAAGAGAAAATTACCAAGACCCTTAGAACGTTCTAACAGAAATTGACTAAAAATTTAGAGAAAATTACCAAAAACCTTGGAAAGTTCTAAGAAAAATTGACCAAACAACATAAGTACGGTCTAATAGAAAATGGCCAAAAAACATTAGAACGTTCTAAGAGAAAATGACCAAAAAACCTTAGGACGGTCTAAGAGAAAATGACCAACAACCTAAAAAACGTTCTTAGAGAAATTGACTTAACATCTCAGATCTAAGAGAAAATTACCAAAATATCTTTAAGAGTTCTAAGAGAAATTGTCCAACAAACTTAGAACGTTCTAAGAAAAAATGATAAAAAATATCTCAGAACGTTCTAAGAGAAATTGATCGAACATCTTAGAACATATTAAGATAAAATGACCAAATAATCTTAGAATTGACCAAACTATCATAAGAGAATGGCCTACTAGCAAGTGAATTATATATACATATTTCAAAACATGTAAATGTATGCATAGACATGTACTATAAATGACATAGAATCGCAAAAATACAAGTGCATAGTATATGCATACTTCAAAACATTCAAATATATGTATAGACATGTATTTTAAATGACATAGAATGGCAAACAAACATGAGCATTATATATACATAATTCAAAACATTCGGATGTATGTATACACATGTACTTTAAATGACATCGAATGGCATAACATTCAGATGTATGTATAGACATGTACTTTAAATGACATAGAACGGCAAAACATCCAGATGTATGTATACACATGTACAGTAAATGGCATAGAATGGCAAAACATTCAGATGTATGTAACACATGTACTTTAAATGACAGAATGGCAAACAAACAAGTGCATAATATATACATATTTTAAAACATTCAAAGGTATGTATACTTAGTTCCCAGTCTACAATATTTACATCCCTTGTTCTTAACTGTCGGTGATTTTGATAGGCAAAACTGATAAACCCTTATAGGCGTAATTTCCAAATATATGATAATTTGCCAAAGCCCCACACAAGCATAATAAATACGTTTTTTTATATATCAGATTAGATTAGCATCGTTAACATTATATTCCCCATAAACTTTAAGGAAATTTGCCTAACAAAATGGCCGACAATTCGGAACAAGGGAGGTAAATATTGTAGATATTGGGAACTATCTATAGACCTGTACTTCAAAAGACATATGATGGCAAACACAAATGCATGATATATACATAATTCAAAACATTCAGATGTACCTGTACCAATAGGTACCATCAGATGACACCAAAATATCATGGGTGGTTGGTTAAAACTATTTATTGTGCATGGTTATACTGCTAGTATCATGATACAACTTATTTATCTAAAAAGTTGTGTAAAATATCTTTCAAATGATATATAACTTTCAAAAAGTATGAAAACATGAAGGTTTTTGAACTAGTACATGTATCTACGTAGATTTTACACGAAATTTGTTATCAGCTCTATCAATCAGAAAATAGACACTATCGCATTGGGGTCACTGTATTTACATGCATATGCAAGGTATAAAATGATTAATATTATTGAATTAATATTATCCAATTAGACAAATGAGATCTTCAAGATGATGTTTTTTATCTTTTTCTTGGATAAGAGTTCATTTTCTGCCCTTTTTTTGTCAACTTAATCTAAAGTAAGCCATATTATTATACATTATATACACAGAAAAACTGCTCCCAATTAGAATCACCAAGTATCCTGCAATTCATCTAATCAATAGCTAAGTACTGATATTATCTTCAGTCAGTTTGGCTTTCACGCCGTCCAGGAGATACTCTACATGATACACTGAAACGAATCATAGAAGTGATGTACAATTACTTTAGATTACAAATTATGACATAGTGGTTGTGGTACACACAGCAGAAGGTAGAGCGCCGGACTTGTTTATGTTAACCTTCACTCTGTCTGTGAGAGGTTGAACTCTGAACTTCACAATCAAAGAATTATGAGCCAGTTCCAATACTGTTTAAAAATCTCTTGTAGTCAACGAAAGTTATGAACATAAGTTGCACGACTGGGATTAAAATTAAGTATTTGATATCATGAATTGTATTTTACAACTCTATTTTCATATTCAAATGAACATACATTTATATACGACCAGTATTCATGAAGTATCGAGACGGGTGCCTAACCTTTTGATTATGTTTCTTTTTGTGTCATGTTATTTATACAAGGTATTTTTTTTCATATATCAATTGCAGAATGTGACGACGGAAAATATGGAAGTGGTTGTGCTCAGAATTGTGTTTCGCTCTGTTCAAATACGTGTGACAAAACTAATGGCCACTGTTCACAATGTCAGTCTGGTTGGAAGGGAAACTTCTGTGAAGCAGGTGAGAACGAGACTTTTACCTGCACGAACATGTATATACAGTTCTCGGAATGTGTCGATTGATATATAAGGACGATGCTCAAATCTTTATTAATTGTATTTTTTGACTGCAGATGTCTACATTTTATCCCTTTTTTATTCAGATCATGTTCTATATGAAGTATGACGTCTCAATTTGGTGCTCCATATTTTACACAACTGCTTAAATGTAATTTCTGTTCTACAATGAATATGGTTCAGAGTTTGAACGTAAGTTGAAAGCCTATGTGGTTAAACTAAGCTGTGACTATGTTGTTTGAAATGATACTTGTGATTTACTTGTGCTTTGTCGATAAGTATAGAATAAATGAGAGGACATACATTGTTTGTTCCTATTTATTTATTATTATAATCTATTGCAAATATGAAGTGGTCGTAATCATCTAGAATACATATACTTCAGAATGCACTGACGGATTTTACGGTATGAACTGTGGACAACAATGTAGCGATAATTGTGATGATTTCTGTAACAAATATAACGGTTCCTGCAATTGCTCCATTGGTTGGCAAGGAAACACATGTCATGATGGTAATGTCACCATATAATTTATGTATACACTGTGTTGTTTCATAACAATTCAATTAATATGTTAATATATGATATTATATTATTTTTTCGACCTTCTAAACAAAACATTAAATGCTAACTCACAGAAGTGTGCACCTTTAAAGTGGCTAGCATACACATTGTTTACACATGTTTAGAATAGTACATAATAATTGGTAACAGGAGTGCTCATACATTGATTAACCTACTATGCGCATGTTCATTCAGTATTTTCTGCCCGAGCCAAACCGATTGGATGCCACTTTTGAAACACCATTGGTGCAATTGAAAGTGTTTCCATTTGGTACATTTTCATGAATGTTTCTCTGTTCTAATTAATGTCTGTGAAGAAGAAAAGAAATCCATAAATGCAAGTACTCGCAGCTTATTTGCCGTTGCAACAACAACAACAACATGCAATACTTGTCATACGGTGAAGTACCTTTTTTCATTTTTATACGATGTGTATTCTTTTATGATGAACAGAATGTAAGGACGGTACTCATGGAGATGGTTGTACTGAGAAATGTGGGCGTTGTTATGAAGGAGCTGCGTGTAACAAGATAAACGGTACCTGTGCAGTTGGTTGCGCTGATGGATTCGAAGGTAGTTTGTGTGCCACACAGAAAGGTAGGTACTGGTTTGTTACCATGGAAAGCGTTCTTAGCGGAGGCCGATTGGTTTTTATTGATAATTATATGATTAGTAATTAAATATTGTGGTATATACAGTTCAAAGAGATATAATTGTGTAAATTGTAGTCTTAATTCTTGAATAATCATGCGCCAGATTCATTTAGTCTGGTAAGGATATACCATAAGCCATTATGGTTGTTAAAATAAAGCTGGGCATATTTGTATCCACTTCTTATTTTGCCAAACTCTCGAAAACTGTAAAATCGCATCAATAAGATTTAAGTGAACCATTCTTGCAGACAACATAATTTACCGCTCATTATCTGCTGGCTGTTTATATGCTTTTGAGTCGGCTATGGACGAAAATGATTCACGATCATTACTAGCCAAACTGAAGAAATATTCCTGTCTATCAGTCTATAAACGTGTTATGTTTGTACTTTATACATGGCTGCAAGTGGAAGACGTAGAACACGTCTGTAAGCATACTTAATATAGTTAAATTATTATGCTAGAATGAACCTACAGTGTGAGTAGAAACTCGACTGAAATGCGTTTTGTGCACGTATGATAATATTTATATGGTATAACATTACGAAATGTCTTTGACAATGATGAATTAAAACTCTTGAATTGTCTATTCTGTATTGACTGGTTAGTTCTTCGAAATACCCATTTAAGCATTCGGCTGCGTTTCATGAAGTCAACAATATATAGAAATTTAGCCAAATTTTCAAATGAGTGTGGGCGATGTATTTTAAGATGAAGTAAAAGCTGGAGAGCCATCACCACCACCGATTGCGGCAATAGCAGGAGCATGTTCAGCCGTTGTTGTCATAGCAGTAGTATTCATTGTAGGGATGTTAATCCTTCGACGGAGAAGGCAATCGTCGTAAGTTATTTTTACAGTTCTAACAACAAGTGTAAGTGTATAAAAAATGCAAAGAAACAATGTTGATGAACACGTTTCTAAACATTCTGTTTAATTATGTAACAATATATGTATATTATCATAATTTATAAGCATGTTATTACAAACCTTTTTTCATTTTCCTATGTATTTACAATGTAACACGAAGCGTCAATACGGTACGATATTTGTGTGTAGAGATCGATATTTTGATAAATAGACGGACTACATTTTACCCGAATTTTGAACCGACGATACACTTTATAAACAAATATCAAACTGGAGTAATAAACTTACACATACCTCTCTTGTTGAAATTCTTGTTGAAACCTTTAATATGCACAATGTAAATCCATGGAAGAGATCTATCAAATGTGTATTTCATTTAGATCTAGATCTTCCCATCTTAATGAAGAAATTGAAGAAAAGACAGATAACAATTCGAATGTCTCTGAACTGTATTGTGTATTCATGTATTCTATACCCGTGCATTGGTCTGCTGAAAACTGCTTTCAACAGCCAATGCAACAAAAGGTTTAGAATAGTTTCCTTGCGCCCCTGTTCCCTTACGTAGGTACCCTAAGCTTCCACAAATGCCTTATGTTTGATGGAGTGTTGTTTTCTCAGAGGTATGTGAGGGGAGGCACTGTCTTATGTATGTGGCGTTTCCTGTAGCAACTTATGCTCTCTCTTTTATAAGAATATAGACACAGAGTAAATACACGCTCTAAGAAAAATAAGCGAATTTTATTTGCTTGATTAATAGGTGAGATTGGTAATTGTATGTCTAAGGTCATCTTGTTTATAATGCTTAGACAAATTAATTATTTAGCTTGAAGAACAATGCTGATAGCAGTTCTCTTGAGGGGAAAGAAAGTGAATGGCAAAATGTTTCAAATGATGTCGCAGGTATCTATTATCTGTTTATTTTAGTTGGTTTATTAAGCGTTCCCCGTAACAACTTAAATATTCCTAATCAGCTTTCTTGGGTTTTGTTTCATATTTATCTTCCATATCACAAATGTTAATGATGTAAACCAATTTTTTCATATGAAAACAAGTACCTTATTCCAGATTAGAACTTACGACAACCAAAGTGATATTCTATGGTCTGCCAGGTCATTCATTGTGTCTCTGTGCCTTAACGTATGTACCCTTTAACCGCCCCAATGCCTTATGTTTTATGGATTGTTGTTTTCCCGGAGGTCTGTGTGGTGAGGCACTGTCTTATATATGTGGCGTTCCCTGTGTCTACTTATTCTCTCTCGTTTTGTATGCTTTGTTGATTGTATAACAAGCTGGACAAATAGTCCAGTCATTCTACTGAAAAAAAGGCAAATAAAGGAAAAACAATGCACAGAAATGATTTTGGCATAAATGTATTGTTTAAAATCTGCCGTGAAAGGAAAAAAAAGTATAAGAAAATCCTACGGTGCGAAATGCTTTTTTTTTGGAGTAAAATGTACTACAAGGTAAAAAAAAGTATGAATTTCTGGAATTTGACTATATCAAAATCAGATTTAGCTGTAAAAAAACCAGAATAACTGTTTTAATAGACATTATGTTGCACCATAACATACCTTAAGTAATGACACATCATATGTTGTGAACAGTGATTTTTGGGGTAAAATTGTGAAAAAAACAAACAAATTAAAGTGGGAATTTCTGGAGTTTGTCAATAACTCGACGAAATTTAGCTATAAATTTACCTAAATAACTGTATTTAATAGATATTAAACTGCTATACAACATACCTCAGGTTCAGAATATCATACAGTGAAAAAGGTGATTTTTTGGGTAAAATGGTAAAAACTAAAAAAGAAAGTGAGAATTTCTGGAATTTCTGGAATTTGCCAAATATATATTAGACCAGTGGAAAAATAGGAAGGAAAATATGCACCGACAAACTTTTGATGGATTTGTGTCAAATAAAGCACCACATTTAATATACTATCAGTATAAAACTATCACACTGTGCAAAATGTTATTTTTGGGGTAAAATGGTTGAAAATTTAAATTAAAATGGGATTTTTTGGAATTTGCCCAAAACTATGTCAATTTGTGCAATAATACTACCAAAATTACTGTATTTAATAGTTACTATATTACAGTACAAAATACGTAGGGTATAGAAACATAGTACCGTGTGCAATGTGATTTTTGGAGTAAAACTTTAAAAAAATATCAAAAAATGGGAATTTTTGCAACAAAACTACCAGAACTACTGTATTTAATATAAATTATATTGCGGTACAAAATACTTAAGTACAGAAACATTGTATCGTGTGAAATGTGATTTTTGGGGTAAAACTCAAAAAAATGGGAAATTTTGGAATCGGATCATTTCCCGTTAATTTTCGCTGTAAAAGTTTAAGAACAGTAATTTTCAACAAATGTTATATTGCAAAATCAATAATATAAATTATAGAAACAGTTTGTGATGGGGAATGTAATATATATTTGTAACATAAATCCACATAAATTGAGGTCTTGGCAACCTTTTCAACACACATAGATGTAGCATTACAATGTTCAAACCATACAATTTTGACGTAGTGTCACATCCAAGAATTGCATGATGGAATATAATATTTTTCACACAACTTTTATCCGAGTCCAGAAGTAGTTTCTAAGGAGGCCAGAACACGGTCAGGGAACAAGCATTAGTTTGCATATATGAAAGGGAGTCGGGGAAAGTTTGAACATTGTATGCTTTTTTACGTTTGTTGAAAAGGTTGCAATAACATCAGTTTATGTGGACCCCAAACAAACTACCACCTACGTCTGATGCATCTATGTACCATAGTCGGTGGGGATCTCTAAAATACAGGACTGGGAAGGACATGATGGATTGGACCCGCTAGAATGGGGTTGGGAACTAGTAGGTAACGAACTATATCCAGTGTCAACTGGAAGAGCGCCAACTCGTGCTCACATAATGATAGTTGTACGGTGTACTTGTCAAACTGGCTGCCGTACAGTAGCATGTAGCTACAAGAATGTTGGATTTGAATGTAGTTCAGCCTGATTCACATGCAAAGGAGTCAGCTGTGAGATTGCCATCCGCCCAGATTTGGCATTTGACTAAAACATTGTGCATATCTTATGCTGCATTAAGACACCGACATTGCTTCTATTATAATCAACTAAATAAACAGTTTCATGTATGTGAACTTTTTGAACCAATATTACATATTTTACAAAGTTAAAATGTTTAAGTCACTTTTATGAAAATATAGTATATGAACAAATTCACTTTTAGTATAAAACATTAAATATCAAAATATTACATATTTAAGGCTTGTTAAATTGTTGTGTGATCAAATTCATTAGGATTCCGGAAATCAGCATTTTCGTTTATGTTTTCAGAACTTTTACCTCAAAACTACATTTCTTGTTTGATTTGATAGCATAATGTTATCATATGTTATATTGAGAGATAACACGTAGCTTATGTCATTTCTGTGACTTTCATTGTTTTGTTTTTTTAATCCAGGAATAGGCAAAATATACCAGAAATTGCAACTTTTAGTTATTTCTTTTTTGATATATTTTTCAAATAAATATTACATTCCGCATTATAAACTGTTTCTATGATTTAAAGTATGGATTTTGCAATATAACATGAGTTAAAAATAACTATTCTGAAAACTTTATAGTTAAAATGAACGGGATATTAACAGATTCCAAAAATTCCCATATTTTGTTATTTTTTTGAAGTTTTGTCCCAGAAATCACATTTCACACGATACAATGTTTCTATACTTTAGGTAGTTTGAACTCTATTATAATATATATTAAATACAGTATTTCTGGTAGTTTTATTGCAAAATTTGAGTTAGTTGTTGGCAAATTCCAAAAATTCCCATTTTTTGTTATTTTTTTAAGTTTTACCCCAAAAATCACATTTCATTCGATACAATGTATCTATACTTTTGGTATTTTTAACTGCAATATAATATCTTTCCCATCAAGTAATTCTGGTAGTTGTATTGCAAAATTTGACATAGTTATTGCCAAATTCCAAAAATTCCCATGTTTTTGGTTATTTTTTTAAAGGTTTTACCCCAAAAATCACATTTCACACGGCACAATGTTTCTATACTTTATGTATTATGTACTCTAATAAAATATCTATTAAATAAAGTAATTCTGGTAGTTTTATTGCAAAATTTGACATAGTTATTGGCAAATTCAAGAAATTCCCATTCTTATTTAAATGTTCAACTATTTTTTACATCAAAAATCACATTTTGCACCGTGTGATTGTCCTATAGTTTTAGTTTATTTAATGCGATGCCTTATATGACACAACTTCACTACAATTATTTCTGTGCATTTTTTTCCCCCAATTTTTTTATTTTGACTGGCCTAAAAGTTAAAAATGCATAAGAAACACCTTTACAACTTCCATTGCCTGTTATAAAGCAAGCAGTAATACGTGATCTATTTCAGACTCAAGAAAACAGAGATCAAGCTCTAAAAAAGACAACTTAATATATGAAAATTCTCATGATTTATTAACTACACCCGACAAATCTGATGGTATTTTGTTTATTTTCCTCAAAATTTGATGATGTAATATTCATAAAGTTATTACCGTAAAACCTGTGTTTGAGTGATTTACTGTTGGATAATTTGAAATCTGGGACTTAAGAACCTGAAGTTCTACTGTAATACATTCGAATTTCTGTAAAGTTAAACGCGTACAGAAGAAAGTACAAATTCTGCGAATATGTTATGAAGATATTTGACCGCTATATGTAACTGGAAGAAATGGAAAATGGCGATAAGCCAAATAAAACAATAACAAACAAACAAGTCACTAATAATGAAAGCCCCACGTTGTCTGATTACCTAACGTGGATTTGATGACGATGCACGCTTGCATTACACTCCAATTGACAATACACGAGGGCTCTTAATTTGTACCTCGTACTTGTCAATTCTTGATCTCACAATGAGCTATATTATAAAATGTCCTAGTTTTGAGTCTCTATGGATCGTTTGTTTTCATTTATTTTGATATTTTAGATGTACAGCCATACAGCACGAGTGCAGAGGCAGCAAAGATTGAGCCACATGAGACGAAGGATGACGGATATTATGCCTTTGATGGTGATCTAGAGCGTCCAAAGTCGGCTCGAGCCATTATGATGAATGAGCTTGCAAAATATGTTAAATCCAGGCTAGCCCAGCCAGACTTCTTTGAAAATGAATTCCAGGTCAGTTACACTTTGTTTGCATGTAGAAACATAATTGTTTGAATGGACTAGTCAACTGCGTAGTTACAAGTTGACCAACTTGGTACAATGCTTTTCATGATGGACAATAATATAAACAAATAATAAAACACTATTTATAATCGTAGTTCAGAGCACCATATCAAGAATTTGGGACAATAAAAACGGCCGATGTTTACATACTATCATTTTAGTCACATTTATAAAACATTGAAATTGTGTTTATTTGACAGTTATAAATAACCCATTACCTGTTTTAATCAGGCATGTAGTGTCATGTAATTATTGTCCCTGTATAGTATAGTCTCAATTCATTCGCAAGTGTTAAATTAACTATAAGCAAATTCTCGTCTTAGCTGTGAACAAAACTGTAATACGTTGAGTGAATATCACTGAAAATGTGTATTATAAGTATAAAACTGAACTTACTACAATAATTCCTTGTATTTTGTAATTTACAGGACATTCCTTACGGCTTGCAGTATCCTACTCTGGACGCGAAGAAACCAGGGAATATGGGCAAGAATAGATACAAGGCATTGTATGCATGTAAGTGACAAACATGCATATATCATACATGTCTGTAAATATATGCTTAGTGTATATCAACTGACAAGAATACGTACTTCCCTAATTATGCATGCAGATAATTTCCTTTGTCCTTCATCCCTCGATATAATATACAGTTCGTTCCGCTTGTGAAATGAGTAAGCAAATCACCAAATAACAGTGTTGAAATTGCCGACACAAGTCTTTATGTATACAAAACAATAACCTGCTTAATTGATATATTAATTTACTATAAAGGAAATACGACAGAAATATTAAGTTGTCACAGGGAACATACACAAGACGATGCCTACCCACGCACATCCTTGTGCAACATTAGGGGTATAGGATCTGCAGGGGTAAACATCTATGGGCATAGGGAAGTATGGAATAGCCTGGCTGACCATAAAAACAAACAAGCTAAGAAAGTAAGTGGTCACTGGCCGAAAGGGGGAGAACTGGACACGAATATTATATGGGTGGTAGATAAATAAAACAAACACAGAATGAAAATTCGCTTAACAAACTGAGGGATATTGAAGATGAAACAAATATGTATAGACGGTGTTAGCTTTTTTGTTAATTCACGTTTTAATGAGTATTTAACGTAAGTCCATATGTACCATAATTTAACTCATATTTAACTTTTCCTTGCAGACGACCATTCACGTGTAATCCTGAAGACGTTACCATCTGAGCCACATTCAGACTACATTAATGCTAGTAACATCAAGGTGAATTGTCCGAATTGTTTATTTATTATAAAAACTTATTTCCATTGATAATGTAAATAACTTATACAAGAGAACACTATAGTATATGTTAGTTTACTGTTATATGCCGTAGTTTTCAATTTGTACTTTGTTGAAAGAGCTTGATAGTAGCGTCGTATTGTTTAAATGCCAGTGTTTTTCTCTTCTGATACATGCTAGGTAAATTGCCATTCTTATTGAAGAGCTAGGCAGCTACAGTAATGAATGAAACATAGGATCAGTAGCAGATCGACTTGACGCTTTATGTAATTTAAATAGAGATTGCGTAGAAATATATGTATGACATTACGAATGTCAAAATGGGAACTGAAGAAGTATATCTGCATCAAAAAAGAAAATCACAGAGATTATTCGATTCCATCACTCTAAGTGTGTTTAAAATGACTATTTTGACAATATAGATTATGTATTAACCTACACATATTTCTCTTGCAGGGATATAAAAAAGACGTAGCTTATATTGCCGCTCAAGGTAAAGTGTAACATGTATTCATATTTAACACTTGTTTTAGTTTTTTTAAAACGGTTGTTCATGTGTTTAACGTCAAAATGTAATGTCTATCTATACAAATAGCAAATGGTACTATGTTGTCCTTTAGGTCCAACTATCAATAATGTTGAGGATTTCTGGAGAATGATTTGGGAAAATGACGTACAATTAATTGCCATGGTAACCAATCTTGTTGAAGAGACGAAGGTAATACTTTATAAAGAATATTAGACTTTTATCACCCGAGTTTGTCACATAATATAAAGAGTATTAGAAACCATGTGTTAATATTGTGCTATGAGTTACCTGCATGAGGGATCTTAATAACTGATCAAGCCAGTCAACAACATTTAAGTTGTTAACTCTGCCTTCACGACTGACCGTTCGTTTACATCAATTGAAATAGAAAATACTTCACCTCCTGTCAGCTCAATTAAAGTTAATCAAATGAAAATTATATTATAAATAAGTAATTAGTACTTAACATATAACTACATTTAATAGAAATGCGCCAATAGAGTGCTTCGAACAAGTTATAATAATAAAATATTTTTTTAAGATATGAAAACACCGACTAAGCCATTGGCTTATCTAACTTGTGGTCATATGTAAACTTTATTTAAGTATTACAAGTGAAGTGTCGTATTCAGAATGTATGCATCTAACACGGTTAAATCACCATTACAAATATTGTTTAACAGATGAAATGTATCCAGTATTGGGTAGCGGCTGGCAAAAGCAAGACGTTTGGAAAAGTCATGGTACACACCGAGGCCGAGGAAGAGTTTGCAGAATTCAGTGTTAGACGTTTCCAGATATCATATGAAGTAAGAACTTTTATCATAGACTGTTTAGCATGCTTATATACAGGGTGTTAAAAACGTTTGTTCACAAAGTTTCAATTTAGATAAAATGAACAAAATGGTGTGTAAACTGGCTTTATTTCGCATCATGAAAGATACTGTTTATCTCATGAATATCTTGTTTTTTTAATACTCTCACACAGTAATAAAATATTGGTTTGTATCGACGTTGTCGGAAAGAATATTTGAAAAAAGATACTAAAATTCAAACTTTGTGAACGAACGTTTTAATACCCTGTACATCAGCCATGATTACTGTTGTTGTCTTGATGTTGTACGTCGTTTTAACCGTTCTTCAAATATGATCGACAGTCTGTTAACGAAACAGTGTCCCTGGATACCCAACCGATACTTACATGTTCTTCCGCAAGCAACTAACCACGTCCCCATATAAAAAAGATACAATAACTTTGTAAGTTTGTATGCGCTTTCTTTAATCAAATCGCCTCTGATTCTAGCAATTTAGTCAATAAATAAATAAATAATTGTTGTCATAGTCTACTCAATGTAGTTCAAGGTCTAATACTGTCCAGCGTTAAAAACAACGGTACAGTTTCAAATCAACCAGTGTCATGAAAATTAATAGAAATGCATAATTAATGCCATTCAGAAAACTTTTTCCATCATATTATTTAAAAAATGAAATTTAAGCGGAAGTGTAGCGTTTTCAACAGACGGACTTAAAGTCACAACATTATTACGTTTTTATGATTTTTTATCTTGTAGATGCTATTTGTTTCTGAAAATGGGCCAATAAAGCTGGTTTTATGATTTATTCAGTGCAACCACTCCGTCAGCTATTAATATTTTTAGTAGTGATTATGACCATTGATATGAATTTAAATGACCGTCAATATTTTCCACTCCAACTCATTTTGACAAAAAGTAACCTAAACAGCAGCTCCTTACCTTAACTGGCATGGATCGGTCCTTAAAGTTTATACCCCTGTTCGCAGTCATTCTAACAGCTCTCTATATAAATAACATAGGGTGAAGAACGACAGAAAAATATTGTACACTACGCCTACACAGCATGGCCAGATAAAGATGTCCCAAATAGTACATGCAGCCTGCTTCATTTCTGGCAAAAAGTCAGGAAACATGACAAAGACAAATCCAAACCATGGCTGGTACACTGCAGGTATTTGTCTATTGTCTACCTAGTTTAATTTATATTTGTTATTATTTATTTGCTGTTAAAATGTAATTAATGTATTAGAAATTGTAGTCAGCCCAATGGTTAAACAAGTATTTGTTTTATTGTCCAACATATTAGACTGCGTGCGTATGGACGACTTTTCCTGTCGAAAAGGTTGATTTTTCATTTGATTTTAGTCAGTAATAGTCTAAACATTACTTACGAAACTTCAGTAATAATATTGAATTGAAATAAATAAAGTATGAGACAAATGATTCAACATGTCCGACTGGCTTTACTTTTGTTTAATAACTTACATTAAAATGGGAGCTAAATGACAGTTTGTATGCCAGGATATGGAATGTCACACCCATTTTATGCCATGTCTTGACCACAACTTTGTGCTTGATCATGTATTACAGGTAGTCGGACGGCCATAAGTAACTCTAATACTGTACACAATAAAACCTCAATATTAAGACTATTCTTTGAAACCTTCTTATTGGTATTCTTATTGAGGTGTTCTTAATAGTGAGGTTGAATAAAGAGCAATACAGTGAAAATGGAATTTAAAATTGTCTTCTTAATATCGAGGTGGTCCTTTAATCTTGAATAACAATGTAACGTATGTATACCACTTAGTGCTGGCGTCGGAAGAACTGGTACATTCATTGCACTGGACTACCTGTATGACCAATGTATAGATACAGGGTATGTGGACATTAACACGTGTGTGAGAAATTTGAGGGACCAACGAGTGAATATGGTACAAATGAAGGTAATTAGATCAATGTTTATGTATATCGCAGTGTTTAATCTTCTGATTTGACTTAAATAAAGTAATTTGTATGTTCACTCTAATAAGCAAATAACAAATGTTGTATATGAGTCACTGATATTTATGTAAAATTGTACTTAATTCAGTCTACTTTAAATCAATAAAAGCGGACTCGGTGATGATTCCATTTGGCTTGTGTATAGACGGCCTAACATTCTGTCTTGTTTATACCCTTTGTGTATCACCATCACATGAAATTGTTACATCCCACCTATGGATCCCTTCTGTAGTGTATGTATTATATTATACATATACATGCACTGCCATCCAAAAGTTTCTTCACACATTAATATTTTGAATTTCATTACTTTGTATGCAGAATTTCAAATAAGACATGTATGACCATGAGGTAAAACTATTCATCCAACTTCTGTGATGGAAAGTTAAGAATTAACAATTTGCACATCTCAGCAGCAGCAGCATCAATCGGATATCATCCAAAACCAACATTTGTATGTGTAAATGATCTGACACAAAACATGAGATATTTTGTTTCAGTACAAATTTATAAATACTTCTACAGAAAAAAAGCATTTTCAATTTATTGCATGTGACACAATAATGAAAATACATTAACTGCAATGGGGATTATCGAAGTGTGTAGGAACTTTTGGAGGGCAGTGTATAAAAGGGATATAAGAGGGGAGATAATCTTGTTACACTCTCCTGTGGTCACATTGATGCAAAGTGTTATTTTCTTCCTTTAAATTTTATTAAGATTGTTTACTGTTTCTGAATTGTTACTCATAACATATGTCGTCATTATTTATTTTGATATAGGAACAATACACATATTTGCACAGAATTATGGTGGAAGCCTTGGTATTACGGTCTACACCAATATCTCTGAATGAATTTGACTCGTATTATACTGATTTATTGACTGTCGACACGAAAACAAACAAAACTAAACTCATGTTGGACTTTGAGGTAAGGGACGTATGTCGTCGTTTAACATTAATAACTAATTGCACATCTTTATTAAAAAATAATTTTAAGTCAACTTTTAGTTGAATAATATTTTATTGCATTTTATTTTATTACAAAGGGATTGGGTAAAAGTTATCGCAACATTATTGAGGCCCTCTGCCAGAACATTCACGCAATCATTGCAACTGCATGAAAAAAATGACAGAAACAAATTGTTAAGTTGCTAATTGCTATTTTTAACAGAAAAAGAAAAAAACAGCAGTTACAGAAGTAGAAAAACTGATATAACTATTTACACTGACTGTGGCCAATATAAATTAAACATCACACATGCATAATTATTATATTATGTACTTGGTAATGTTAAAATGTTTTGAGATCTTCAAACAATGATGCACTTTCTGAATAATGTACAAGTCAATGCCGATTGCTTCTAACAAAGACTAAAAGAACATCCAGAAAACTGCGATAGTCCTCAGATTAGGTGACTGTCATGTTAACAAAGGCGGGCAATGTTTGATTTGAGACAGTCATCTATAGGTTGGAACGTGTCTGGAAATCAGGTTTATATCAATAAGCATTTGAATATAAGATAAACATCTGTACGCTACCTGATTGTATGACGTGCATTCTTGGCTTGTTCTACTGTAATCTAGTATTTATAGACTTTGAAAGATAGGTTGGAACATGATTTTATTACATACGAGTCACTACAAGTTATTATGACTACGTTTTACATTTACTGTAACACATATGATGATAATACGTAAATCGTAATTGCAGGTGGTAACTTGTTGAAATATAGAAATAAATCAACACCCATTGTATTTACAATGTAGAAGATAATATTTTATCTGACACGATAGCTTTCTAAATAGTATATAATAATTACACAAAGTGCATGATAGTGTATGACACACATTATGAAAATGAAGCAAGAGTGAATTTTAATATATGTCTATGTATTTTAAGTCAATGAAAGACGAAGAAATCTTTGTGACAAATATTGTGGGACTGGAGTATAATGGAACCACAGATTTGTATATTAATGCAAAGACTGTGGCCAATAAAGGAAAAAATCGATACAGTAACATCTTGGCGGGTATGTTTATTTGCGTTTTTGATAATGATTAAACTGTGGTTAATTCCATGAGATACAATACAATACAAATAGTTTATTGCATTAAACATAACATGTTTCATAGCAACATAATCTACATAATAACAAAATACACGGTTTTGCAGGACCAGAAGATGTTATACAGTGCATATTGAAATGTTTAACATTTCATTTCATGTATATAAACAAACATGTATGGTGATAAATATATTGATTAACCGTACGATTGTGTTCAAGTTTCTGACTTTCACGATGTATATGATATAGTTCATACATTATCAGTTTCTAACAAGATAAATAATAAATGTATTTGGATAAATTAATTAGAATATTTCGAGAGGTAGCTGTCATCAAAGATACAGTGTTGTCGTTTATATGACTTTAAGCCCCATTTTACAAAACTATTCTCTGCAACTGCTCTGGATGGAAATGATATTTAACCTATTAAGGTACAGTTTAAATAATTCGTTGGTAATTTGAAGCTCTTTTCGTCAAATAGAGATTTTTTATTGCAGCTGATGAATTTCGGCCGTTCCTTAGTACACATGTTCCCGGGACTAACAACTATATAAATGCTGTTTACATGCCGGTAAGTTGCATAGTTTTCCGACGTTTCATCTATGTAAGGTGATCACTTCACCTAACGCTTTTTATTGTATTTCCAAACGATCCTAAGCTGTTCTACCGCAAACAATTGGTAACTCCGCACACGAATCCGAGTTGGAGGACGAAATATTTATCATATTCAGTCAAATTGAAAGGGATTACTAAACGTATGCCTCATCCGGTCTTCAAACCTACAACCTCTAGATTTATTTGCAAATGATCTACAAACTGGTCCTTAAATAATGTACTATTAAATAAAAACCGGCAATCCGTTGACCCGGTTTCGAATCCCGGTGGCGCCATTGACCGAATTTTCGTGTTCCTCAAAACATGATTTTATATTGATATAAATACTGTGTCCTATCCCTTTTCACTTACTACATTTAAACAAAAAAATGAATATTCATTACGAAAACACACAGGTCATTAAGTAGATCCTTGAATCTGTCATAAGCAATACCTCTCAGCACAGAACATGAGGATGCCGTTCAACACGATATGAATACACATGTTTGTATTGTGTTTATTTTCACTGTATTATTTATTTGAATTTGAATTGAAATGGAATTGAACATGGATGTTCACAAGCAATGTTCTTTACTTCATGTCCGCCCATTAACAAAACAGTTTGCTCGTTGTTTGCCTAATTTCTTGTCAGATTTCTGTACACTCTTGTGACATAAATATCTTGATATATTTCAGAGAATTTATTTTCTAATAAATGTACCATAAAATCGGTGCTAAATATATTATTCATTCAATTTTGCATTGAACGTGAAAAAGCATCCTGTTAATGTAAGTGTTGCTGTACATTTCCTATAAGTGTTGTTTCACAGGCAAGTTTGAGTGATCGGTGATTCAATTTGTTTTGATCAAAACCATTTTCATTCCCATAGAGTTACAACGATCTCCATGGTTACCTGGTGACACAGACACCACTACCAGACACGGCTGTGGATTGTTGTAGACTTGTGATAGAACAAGAAATCCATGTTATAGTTACATTTGATGATGATGGTGACAATGCGGTAACATCACTTGTGTCCTACTGTTTATTATAGTGTGCTGGTTTCCATTGTACCGTGACCACAATTTAGTATTTTATATGGTTACTATGACATCCACTAAACGTGCTTGTAGTGATCTGCATGGTACTGATAACTTATTTCAGCCAAATGTAACACCAGTTAACATTTTAATTTATATTTAATTTGAATTACAGATAAAGAATTCAGTTTGACAATCTGCCATTTTACCAATTTAACAGGCCATTGACATTTATGGGTACAATATTAAAATGTTACATGCCGAAAATTGTTGTAGTTTTAATAATGTGCGTGTTAACTAACTGCAGCAAAATATATGAATATGACTCTGGATTTTGAAAAAAACACGGAATCTTTGCCACGATAAACGTTTTGTTTATATTGATCAACATTTCTTTGTCTTGTTAAGGTCGGTGTGTATCTACCAACCTCAGGCTCAATCAATGTTGGACCATTTACAGTAACATTTAATTCAGTAGAGGAGAAGGATGGGTATGTGATAAGAAGACATACATTCAAATTGAAATCTAAGGTAATTTTATTTTTATTCGTTAATAAAAATGCCATGTATGTGCCATAATTGTTCCCCTTTTTATCTGTATATTGATATTGCATGGTGAACGGTGACTTTAATTTGTGCAAATGCTATCAGACATAGTCGAATGTAAATGTTTTAGATTTAACTGGCTATATTGATTAGTTTTAATGCAGTTTTATGATATTTATCACTCTTATGGTCACTAGGTTTTGAACACAAATTCTCTAAACAGGGATGTTACGAAAAATGTGTATAATGTTTTCTGATTGTTTTTGTAGGAACAAACAGTGGTGCATCTTGATTATAAGGGCTGGTCCGTAGGCGTGCCTGTCCCCGAGAAGCCATTAAAGATGTTGCAGATGCTACACGAGGTGGATGGACTACAGAGACAGTTTGAGAACAAACCAGTGTTAGCACAATGTTTGTAAGTATTCGTTATATTTCTTTGCAAATGTATAATTGCTTCATGATCTGAAATCCAATGAATCTATCCGACTTGATATTCAAAGTGTCGCTTTGCCTGGCGATAGTTACAGAAAAGTACATTGTTATCTTTCATAGATATTAGATCTAATATGATTACATACACTTATATAAATCGGGATATTTCAGCTAAACCCAACAACTTAGCAAGTAAGTATAAATAATCGAAATATGTTTAAATAATATTTTACTTTGACTTCAAGACTATAGTCTTATAAAGACTAAATATATATGCATATGACATCTACCTAACTCAATGTCTCCCGTATAAATGTATGTGGGTATATATATTCTAAATTTGAAGTGATAGCAGATACAGCATCTGGGTAATGCGTGGACAATTCAAAATATAATGCAACCAGTCCAGCTAAAAAGCTATTGTTCATTAGATTAGGAAAATTATGCACATGAACTTCAGGATCCTTGCTTTACACTGAAACATAACTTGTACATTGTACCATTTTGAGTGAACCCTATTCATTGGTAGTCGTGAAAAATTGGTAGAGAAACTGTGTTGTAAATATGAAACTAGGTGTTAGATCGGAGAATATTTATGCGGATATATGCTCAGATTGTTATCAATGTCTAATTGTAACAGTGAGATAGAGTCAGTTGAAAATGTCCCCAAATCGGGACGATCTCGGATAATCCGATTGCGACTGTTCCAAACATAATAAGGAAAATGGAATTACTTGTCGGGTCACCAAGACAATGGTTGCTTTTACTTAATGTATTTATTATATACGCTCGCGTTGTGCTGCTAGATGTCATCATTTGTTCAAACTATACTTCACAGTAATGGTGCCGATCGAAGTGGTTTGTTTGTCGTACTGATGAATGTGATAGATCGTGCACGGATAGATGAAGGGGTTTGCATACCACAAGTAATCAGATATCTGAGAACAAGACGGCAAATTGTATCCAATTATGTAAGTTCTTGCAAATCGTAATACAAAACATAAGAACATCACGCATTATTATCCGATTTGTAGAAATACTGGTTTAGACTAGAGGGCTATTATTATTAATCAGACCTTTTTTATACATTTCCATGGCATAATATTATTCAAATGTTCGATAGTCAAATGCTCGATAGCATACATCCTTCTGGTAGTCAGGAGATTTCACGAGTTATCTCCCTTTATCCCTTCTATAGTTTATGTGTGTTAAGTATTTATACAAACAACAACTGTAGAATGGATAAATGGAGAGAACAAGTGACAATCTTCGTTGAGTTAAAACACACAAACGGATAAACACTGATATGACATTGATCATGAGATATGTAGTATACAAAATTAACATACTGACTATGTTATACATTAGAAGGATAATGGCTAATTAGGTTTTTATTTACATGTTCTTGTTAAATTCGCGAGGTTTATGTTAGAAAAGTTAGCATGTATTCAAATAATGTGACAAGTCGTTTTATGGATATGTTTCAACAATCTGAAAATATGCTTAACGTACATGATTAAAATTATACACTCTGTGTAAACCATTTCGCATATATTTATGGTCATTTACGAAATGTTGTCTTTATAATTTTCAGGAACAGTATAAATTCTGCCATGACGTCTTCCGCTGTTATTCCGAGAGTAATGCTACATATGCTAACATGTGATCTTATTTAACTGACAATGCAAATATCATGGTATACAATATGACTATTTGATAGTTGTAGTTCGTTCCATTGTAGTTTCATTACAATTACTACAAACTATTTTATTAAAGCTCGTTATGATTTACTTGAATGTGGTTGTAAACAACTTGTGATCAGCCAATGAAATTATGCTTTGGAAAATATTGACCAATAGACATCTTGTTTACAAAAACGGCATTCTCAAGTACTTGTGAATCAACGACTGTATATAAAAGTATTTGCTATTTCTGACAGCAACACTACAGAAACACGCCTGTGTTTAAGAGCATTTAAACACTAAACTATAGCATTCGTATAACTTCCCTGTATTTGCAGTTCTTATATATAAACTAATGTTAAAATCATGTATAACCCATTGTTCTAACATTATTATTCGTAATTAACTTAGTGCGTTTTATGTAATGCCTCTTTGCGGCTACCTAGGTATTACATTTGGTATTACGTTACCCCTCATTATAACCAATTTATGCAGATGTAAACGTTCATATATTGTGTATAGTATTGTGTCTCCCATATGTGTTTCTGTGAAGCATCATCATCTACAAATAATTTGATCCACCATTCCTTTGGTAAACACAAATTATTGCAGACAAATGATCGTATATTACATGTGTATCGGGACATTTGTGACATACATATCATTACAGTCATTCAGTTACCTTTATTTTCATGTCATATATACAGTGTTACCCTTGTGTGTCCGTCTTTTCGTCCGATCAATAATTTGTTATTCCATTCATATTGGGCGCCCAAGCACAGGATAATAAAATACAGGTTCACTTCGATTTCGGTTACAATCCAACATGTTTTGGTCCCTTTTCGTCTTAAACATAGTGTCTGGTCAATAATTTCTGGCTTGAAATTCCAGAAAGGGGGCATCCGTGGCATATGCACACATCTAGTTGTTTATCTGAACTCACGACGTAAAACTGTGATCTGTATAGAATCAATATTTTGGTAATTCCCTATGATCAAGTTGTCAGAATGTTATTTTCTATACGAACTGTACCAATGCTCTGAAGTGGAAATACATCAGTGCTGGGAACGTAAAAAAATAAATATTAACATTTCCATTGATAGTATATATCAAAATACAAAATGTTTTCGGCGTAGCTTTATAACATTGATTTTGACCTACATTTTTGACCCACCAAATGTTTTCATCGAAGCGGGCTTTTGAAAATCTGGCCAATCATTCTTTCTCACAAGAGGTACCAAACGGAGTTATCGTTCCCAAAAAGGCACCAAACGGGGTTTTCGTAAGATGTGCGTTCGTTAGAAGTTCGAATTTTGACGGAAATAGTTAATAATCTTAAAGCATGTATATAAAATGACCCTGATTAGGTCAATGATTATAGTAAATATAGATCCGAGTTTAGTTTTTGTAAGGACTTATTTTCAACACGTTGCAAACACATTATTTCATTTAACATACCGGAGGACATCATTCTATCTACGCCGTTTGTCTTTTGTAAAGATATTTCTTGTTAATTATGTTACTGTTGTCAAATGTTTTACTGTTGTGTTCGGTACTCGAATGAATCACGCTGCGTGTATATAACTTTATGTACTTAGGGCAAATATTGGTATTTTGTTTCAATATATAGTGCAATATTGTTTTATATTGGTTGAGTCAAATATTTAAAACGCTTCGCTAAGGCATTATACCGCTAGATTAGCATTTTACGGAAGGTCTATAATAAAGACATGATATTTTATATTTGGCAAGGCATTGTCTGTCATGGTTAAACAGTCGTATTATGTGATGAATGGTGTGCGTAAAATAAGCGACTGCTGTTGTAACATTCACACATAGTACATTTAAAACGCAAAATGTAAGATTTCTCAAATTTCATGGACAAGGGATGCAAGATAAGACATTTTCATAATATTATATCATTTTACGCATTGATGAACGCTTAATTTTCTTTTAATCATCGATTCAATTTTTATATCAATACAAATGTTAAAGCACGATAAAATTACAGTTAAAAGATATATTACAGGTACAAAGATGTGCATTTTTAAAGGTACGGAGTATAGTTTGATACATATACAAGATAGTTTTGCTAAAATTCTGTAATATATGCAAAGAAAATGTGGACCAGGGCGGGCAATATGTCAAATATAACCACAATTATAACATGCTTGGGTCTCTCTAGCTTTATGTAGCATTATACTTGTTATATCATTTGTTTTATTGGAATATATGTTTGATTAATATGTGTATGTTTAAGCACTATTTTATTGGAAACTATGTTTTATTGTATTTATTCCCTGTTATAACATAATAGTTCCTTCGTGTTTAACCTCTCTCTTATCGGAATCTATGTTTTAATGTGTTTTAGTTTTAACACTCTTTAATTTGAATATATGTCTGATTGTGTTTATGTTCAAACACATTTTCATTGGAATATATTGTTTATGTATTGTGTTTAAACACATTTTTACATTGGAATCTTTTTTATGTACTTGTGTTAAAATACTTTTCATTGGAATCCATGTTTTAATGTGTTTGTGTTTAAACATATTTTCATTGGAACATTTTTTATGTATTTGTGTTTAAACACTTTCATTAGAATATATTACATATGATATTGTGTTTAAACACTTTTCATTGGAATCTACACTTTTTCATTGGAATCCATGTTTTATTGTGTTTACATTTACATATTCATTCATTGCAATATATGTCGTATTGTTTTTGTATTTAAACACTGTTTCATTTGTGAAATAATTCATACACAAATTTTACAGTCAGTGATTAAATGAACATACTAAATATGTTTTTAGCTGGAAGTTGTTCTTATACGCCATGAGGTAATAAATACAACCTGATTAAATACATTAAGTACAAGTGTTATAAATCCAAATAATTGCATGAACGATACTTTTTCCCTCATCCCCATACCATTATGATAGAGCTATACATTGTTATAATATAACTATGTGCGTTACAATAGTGGCAAAGGTTTTCCGATTGTCGTTTAACTGAAGCTGTTAGTCGGTCAGGTTTTGCAATATGCAGGGTACCACAAATTTGTTAATATGTTTTATATGTTGTGTTGATACTTGTATACTTTTATTTCTATATAATTTATGCTTGTAAATTCCGCTTATTTTGAAGTAATAAAATGTGTTTAAAGGCAGTTCTTTGATGCTTGGCACGTTATTGTTGTCGATCACCCATCTGCATTTTTAATTCAAAAAATAACGAGGGTTGAGGAATGTATGCATAGTGTCATTATGTAATGGAGCACCAACGTATGACACATATTTTATTATTTCCATTTGTGAAATGTCAAAAGAACTTATTCAAAACGATATTGTTTATTTGGAAATGAATTTATTTTTCTCAATCAACACTATGTAAAACTTTTGATTTTGTTACATTGTGGCCTAAGCGTACACACATTATTAGTTGAACACCTTCGCGTAGCTATACAATTAGACGCATTTAAACAAATTGATAGCCATCTTATGTAAGCAGTCAGAATTGGTATGCGCCTGAATTTGTACCACGTTGGATGTTGTTCGCTAAAACTATTTGTGCAATGAATGAAGGAGATTTTCAGAAAATGGAACGAACATATACACTCGATACATTTATAAACGATTACGTTTGCACACAAGATATTGTCATGATACAACAATTGCAAAGGTTTCACCAAAATTCAAGATAATCATTCGATACATTAATGTACATTTTTAGTTTCAATGGTGAGGGACAAGCAAACACAACTAAGGGCGTATTTGTTTGTACCAAACCGGTTTGAAAACAAAATGGTGGACTGATTTTATAGCGGGTGACCGTGCCACTCATATGTGGGGCAATGTTTAAAAATAAATGTTTCTTTGCTACATGGGAACCTGCCTTTAAAAGTGTCCACGCTGTTACGTTGCAAAACAGACGTTTTAAAGCTCTTAACTCTGATTTTCTTATCACGCACCAATCTGTCTGCAATCTCGCACAATCAAAATTCACGTGGGCCATTTTTCATCGACCAAACCATCTGTGTGTTTGCATACCAATCTTAATCTTAACTGGTTTAAGTTTTTCAACCAAACTACAAAAAAAACTGAAACCTCAAACCTGAACCAGGTTTTGCAAAACAAACTCGCCCTAAGTGTGTGTGGAAAAATTGCAAAGGCATATTCAACGTTGTCTATGTCAATATGCTATCTATACTCCTATAATGTCTGCAATGTATTTCCACGAGGTGGCATATCAGATTTTGCTTACTTGTTTCGTGAAGCTCTGAAGTTATGAGTACCGCACGATGTCCATAGGACCTTTCGGTCCCCACAAGGTGCCCGTGTGTCCGCAGTGAGACACAGTACGACAAACGTACGAGCTCTTGCTCCGGCGACCGCACGGTGTCTTTACGGACCAAGTATTACCGTAAGAATCGCATTAGTTTCCCTCGAGGATTCATTCGACACATTATGAATAAATTATTCAATTCTAGCTTTTATATAAATAATAAATCGAATATAAATATGTACGTTTTTAATTGTACAACATTTATTGTATAAATAAATACAGTGATGAAAAATAGTTTGTGTCTGCTCGCCCATTTAGGTAAACAAACTCAACTCTATAAATAGTTTTTGTTCTTAAAACGATAGCAAGATTATAAATGAACATATGGTTGACTTCCTCGTGTTGTGTTATTAATCAAGTTCAGTGGAGCACAAGAAAAATCGCATAAGTTTTCTTTGCGGTTTTATTTGACACATTATGAATAAATCATTTAAGTGTACAACATTTATTGTATAAATACAGTGATGAGAAAATCTATAGTTTGTTATATTGTAATTTAAAGTCGTGCATTGTTAAAACAGAGTAACAAAGCAAGCATTAATCTACCGAACTTTATACTGCATTGCATGTTCCCCTAAAACTGTGGCTTATATTACATACAGACAATTAGTTTAATAACTTGGTTATATGCAATACACTTTTAAAATATACCATACTAGTCCATGCTCAAAATATACAGTTTCCATTTGGCGATTTAAACATAAATAATGGCATACGCTTTAATTCAAAATTTGCTCATCAAAGGTCTTTCCAAGATTTATGATCAAAGAACTAAAATTACCGTAATGACAAGTTCATTTTAAAAAATAATTATTGATATTCATTTCGTTTTTACTGCGGGATAACGGTGAATTATTATCCGATGAACTCATAGTGAAATTATCGCTTTGATAATTTCTTGTGAATTCGTCGGTGTACCCCCAATACGGTTCTCTCCCTGTGTATAAATTGTAAGTAAAGCAGTTGTTGTCTCCCTTCTTTGTTTACTTCAATTATCTATTGTCAATTCACTGGATTTCGGTAAGGTAAAGTACCCCTTATCGTACGATTAACCAATCCGCGTCAAGGTTACACGCGTTGTTAGGTTGAATAGAATTTGGTACAGTGGTTAACGTAAGACATGATTGCTTTTCACAACACTGATATGCAAATAGCAAAACCACGCAAGTACGGCTACGCCGAAAAAGAATGTCGTATTTGGTTTTTGTATCCTCAAATTGTGTAGATTACTGAGACTATCTGTTAATATATCAGGGTAAGACAAATCACATATATGCCTCACTGGAAGACATAGAGTAGAGAGCATACAAACATTAAACAGATGACAATGTAAAGTTTTGTCATTCCGTCATTTCGGCTGAACGGCAATGATTTAAAACTACATATGAACTAAAGTCACCGAATGTAATAAAGCCTCGGTAACTTGTGTTATATTCCCCTAAAATTAACTTTAAAACAGATTTGATAGGAGGGGCGAGGCGCACATGTTACATTTTATTTTTATACTGAAACGCAAATAACATTATTCCTACTTCTTATTTGTCAATGTGAATAAACAAACAAACATGCCGGTTCATTGTTAGAACACTCCAACAGAACAAACCAAATCTTGGTTAACTTCCTCGTTTTTTGTTATAATTCAAGTACAGTGGACCAATATATCAAATGTTGAGGTAAGACGTGAGAGCCTGTTACACAATAATGCACGCGTATTGAAACGTTTCGTGTCGGGTGAAAAAAACTGTTTGCATCACACGTTGAACGCAACAGCAATTAAACAATACGAAAATGTTGTTTAAATGTTGTATTATTTGTTGGATTTGTCCGCTGTTCAGGTAAGACCATATCAACTGACGTTTTGTGTTATTTTTAAAAAAATAAATGGACACGTTGATAGTTGTTTCATAAAATCTGTATAGCATTACTTAAGTGTTGTTCTTACAAATTCAATGCTTCTTAATCTAGACAGTAGATTGTACCATTACGTTTAAAATATCGATTTCTATCCCTAGCTATAATTAAATTTTGATACTTAAACCGCACAATTTGTTAACCATTTCCATTTCCCAAAATTTACCAATTCAAATAAATCATGAGAGTCATCGCAAGTTGTTAAATGTTCAATATACGGACATTCCTATAGTTTATATCAATTTTTTTTATCTATTGTCGAATACTTACATAAATATATAACATTAGCCATGTATGGCTCCTTGCGATGTGCCCCTCCTTTTCGTTGGTCCATATAAACTTTTACAAACTATGGTGGGGGTCTGGTAGGATACGTTAATTGTAAGGATTTGACGAGACTGGATGTTTCCTCTTGTTCAACGTTTTGATTTCCACAATCAATTTACAACGGAAATATGTGGATATAAATATGTATATTCAAATAACGAGGAAGCTGAAAGAGACAATTCAACGGAACGGTAATTGCGCGTTAACAATTAGGACGTCTTAATAACGCCAAACCTAGTCGTCTGTCTTTGACCTGACGTCATTTTGACAACTAGGTCGGAAATGTCACGACACGGCTCATATTGTATTTTGTAAGATAACATGTTAAACATAATGAAATCCGACGAAATGTGTATACAAAGAAAATGTTTCTAAATATTAAAACCTATTGTTTTACTTGGAAAACGATCGATACAAAATTCTACAAATAAGAGTACCATAAATTATGAAAATGTCATGCGAGAGCATGATGCATTTTTTGCATATGTAGATGTTAGTGCCAGTGGCCTATATAATTCACATATAACGTTCGGTAAAGCATTTTACATTCTGATGCTCTAGGTGCGTGCGAGGTTACATCACCAGATGTAAACACATTTGGACCTGATTGCCAATACATGTGTCACTGTGTGAATGGTACCGTATGTAATGTTGTTATCGGAGAATGTACAAATGGTTGTGAACCTGGATGGTGTGGACCTGGATGTCAATACAGTGAGTATTTAACTGCAATTGGATTATCTCGTTTTTTTTAAAAGATGAACATCGGAAGTACCGTGGGGAAAGTAGTTCCAAAATGGATGCCGAAGTCAATGCATTAGTCCACTTGAGAAATATGACATATATTTAAATATTAGGAATATGAGGCACACAAAACATATAGGTATTTTTGAATTTGGTTTCCCTGATCAAATGTCTTATAGTTAACAGTGTGGGAAAACCGCGTCACGTACCGAAATTTGAGGTGTATGCAAACACGTACCTTCAAGGTCTATTTCCGAACTGTACGGAAATTGCCGAGATTTTGCGGTTGTATTTAATAAAGTCCATATTTCACGTTCCATCTTATTTATAGAAGCCAGTTTGTTTCATATGTTAAGCGGTATCACGGTAGATTTTATCCTGATAAGTGAACTGAAATGATATTGACAAGTGATAAATTCACTTGTTTGCATATTGAGTTCCCATGCTCCATACCGAAGAATCTTCATCATCAGATAAGCCGATAGTTATCGATGCGAGCGTCGCTAAATAGTGGCCACGGTGGTCGGAAACACTCGAAAACACCCGGAAACACTCGGAAGCCTTCGTGATTTACCGATTTATGATATGATTTCATGATCTTTATCGTTCACGACTTAATTAGCCACCCCGCTGTGTTTAGCCAGCATAATGAAATTGCCCCGGGCAGTACTAATTTTTCAGAATGTATTATACATTCATGATACTTATATTGTAGCCTCTAACGTTAAGTATGATACATGTATTTCTCTGGTTAAGTGCGCGTTTAATGCATAATGTTGTATAGTATTTTTTATGTATGTGAGCGAATTACTTGTTTTTCATATACAAGATTGTCTGTCGTTTAAGTGAAATTAATACTTAAATTAGTTCCTTACTTTTTTATCAATTGAATGATGCGGCTATACTTTTTCAATGATTTCGAAAGGTGATTTAACTGATATTAATTCGCGAATCAACAGGGGTAAACCAGTGTATTGTACTTTAAATGGTGATTTAGAATGCAATATTACTTATTCGGATAGAACAAGCTGACCACCTGCCTAAATAGACAGATAATTAATAAAAAAACACGAAACAAAATTATTTTCTCTTAATATAATTTTATAATGTAATGTCTTACATTCCACTACATTTATGAACTGTAGTTCATGAAAAATAAAATGCATCAAATACTATATACATGAAACCCGAAAATTAATTGGTGGAAAACGTAGAAAACTGATGTATTTAGCAAACAAAGAATCTCTCGTATCACAAGACCATCGTGGAATTAAATGACATGTTACGTGCGAAAATAATACCTACAATTATATTCTAGTGACACTGTTACGGCCCAATATACATGTTTAAGTTACGAAATGAAGGGAAATGTGTTGTTTCAGGTTACCTAGTTTAAAACGAATTTCTCAGAAGCTCTGCGATCTTTTCTTTTTTTCTTAATTTTGTTATTATTCCCATACGGACCAACATTTCCTTCATTTTTTCCACTGACATAGTAAAATAATAAAAAAATTGTATTGAATACAAGGTATTGATACGAAGATATTACTTGTGATCCGAATGTCAACACATATAGGTCATTTTCGTTTTTTATATTCACAGTATATTGTTCACATATTTGTCACCTTTTATTGTTTTGTCAATTAAGGGTCAGATACTTTATGACACTTTGTTGTAAAAACAAGCAAGGGTTTTTTATTATCACAGGCGATAGAAACCCCATCTAAAATGATGCTTATACAATTTAATGCAAGGTTTCATGACACGATGTATTCCTTAAAACAATAAATTCGCAGTTTTGGCAGCAAGCAACTGAATGTCAAGTTATGCAATTATTTGTCTAAATAATTGTAACATCTGTATTAAATACAATATTAATAACATTAATATAATAATATTCACATTTAGATATAAAATTAAACAATATCATATAAAAACATATTTATTGTAATCGAATTATACTGTTTTAAAGTTAACACCTTACTGAATAAAAAGTCAATCTAATGAACCAAACCAATATTTCATTTCAAGGCTATTCTATAAAAAGTCACATTTCCCCTAAATTCTTCCCAAGCGCACTAATTTGTTAATTAACAGCTTGTATAATCGCTGCTGGACCCCTAGTGTGCCCGTCCGGAGCTCAAGAGCCATAAAACTTCGGTAATATTCGGTCATACTCGGACGGTCTTCCGAACATTTCCGAACGTGGTAAAAAAACATACCATATAATTTTAAAGTGAAAAAAGACCATTTTCCTCTTTAAATATTTTCACCAAATAAATACCGATTGACAGAGCAATAATTATAGTTCATGAGTCCATTTGCATTTTGTTAATATCATTAACCGTTTTTAAATGACATTAAGTTAATTTCAGACTAATTTTTTTCCGCCTATATATTCTATATAGTACTGGTAGCTGTTTTAAAGTTAAAAAAAGACCATTTTACTTTTATTACAAATAAAAGGTAAAATATTTGAATGAATGGGGAATATTGAAACATTACAAAACCGTTTGCATTTATTTGATATCTTTAATGGATAAAAAGTTATACCAGTTTAAAGTTAAAATCCTTCATAGTTCTATATAGGCATTTTTGCGCAGTATCGATTATCGGATGATGAGAATTCTGCCACATGCATTCCTTGTACTCGGAATTCATTATTGTTGATAATTCATACATTTGCCGGATAATCCTTTTTAACTTGTTAATTCAAATACTAAGTTAATTCATTTTGTTTTAATTAAAACTCGCATTGTCTGTAGTCTGTTAATATGTAAAAAGCACTGTCGTTTCTTTAAACAAAAAAAGGAATGTCAAAAAGTTCACTAGTTAAAATTCAAAGAAATTGAACGAAGTACAATTTGTTTATAGTAGTTTTATTAGAATGTTCTACCATCTGTGCATTTTATACCAATGTGCACGTTTTATCTCATCAGAATAGTTATATTGAGTATGTGCATGAGAACCGTAATATATCAATGTTAATGCATTCTCTGTCGTCGATTGTCTTGATGACCATACACTGAAGAACGCGTTTCATCGCCGTAAAGGTCACGTATTCATTGATAAATATGTTAAAGCAAGTATCATCGAAAATAAAGTTAAACTTCCAATAAAATGCATATCATGTATTTTGATAGGATAGCAACAATAAAATGTATTCTATTTTGCTACACAACTACTACATGGATGCGAGAATAACTTCCACATTACAGCCACATGACAGCAGCGATGTAGTTACCCATTGTAATACATTGTATTCAAAAGGCAAAAGACGTAGCCTACAATGAGCTATCACAACACAACAGCAATATGATACCTCACCAATATGCGTTCAATAGTAACGATGGTAAAGCAACAACATGCAGTTACACAAGTAATGCAAGTCGGAGTGAAACAGAACCTTAGTGGAGAGTTTGGTTACCACGTAATGAAACTATACATGAACTTGCAATACTAACAAACGATGATTGAAGGCTATGTTGCGAAAAGTGTTTCAGTTATCCAATATTCCACTTATCACGCCTAATGGCTATTAAAGTAGTGTTTGCTGTTTTTAAAGAGTAAATTACGGAACTTGTTACCGAAGTATAAGAAAATCCGTTGGCGGTTTGGTTTATTTTAACTTTGTCCTTTGGCTGCCTCTCATTCTCGCAGTGCTAATTCAAGAATACATTCTCATTTTTTAGAAATTTAGATGAATTCAATTCTTAGCCAGTTCAGTAAGTTTCAATCAATGGGGCTCTGAGCACTAACTATTAAATATGAATATTAAACGTTATAAACGTATCTCTAACTAAGTTTACGTATGCATTTAAGTGATGTAAAATGTGTGTTTAGTTTCTGATTGTCATAGATGATATTGATAGTATAATATCGCTCGACTAGCTCAATCAGTACTATAATAAATGCATTATTCAACCTCTGGGCAGTCCTGTATTGGAGCAATAAAGTGTCATATATCAAAAATATAACCATGATATTGTTCGTGGTTAACACTAGTCTAGGCATTATATTTAAATTTTGTGTTCGTATTTTAGGTTATTTCTCAAAGTTCACAGTAACGGTGGAATATGTTCCAGAGATGGAACAAATCAATGGCAATTATACGCCAAGTTATCGTCAAATATGTCACCAAATAACGAACACGAAGAGTGAATCTAAAACGATTCGCGTACTGTGCGGGAAGCCTTTGGGTGGTAACCAAATAAGGATACAACTTAATCACATCTATGCGCATGTTGTGTTGTGTGACGTCAAGATATTTGGGGGTACGTAAATAGGAACATTACCAGTATTTAAGAGCTGTGCAATTTGAAAATGTATTATGTTTTACATTAACGTCACTTGAAAGTCGTATTTCATCTGAGTATGTACATTTATGCTTAATGACACAGAATGCCATCATCTGTTCGTATATGATATCCTCTCCGATGTGTCACGATTTCTAATTAAGATCATATAAAAGCTCTACTTCCGTTTTTCTTATGCAAACTGTCTGTTATTTTGTAAAGAATGAAGTGAGATGTCCTCGACCCACACATAAAACTAATGTAAAGTCGGTTTTGTGAAATGGAATAGAATTCGACGGGGTTGTGTAACTTTAATAAAGCTGTCAGAGAAAATTGGGAAATGAAACGCGGCTTTAGATCCACATATACATAATTCCATGATTTTCGAACATAGATGTATTAGCATTATTTTATATTCTAACAGTCAAATATAAATATATTTTGACCTTATGCAGGCAATCCCTGTTGCTTTTCAGAAAGAAATATTGCCTTTGCTAGCTCTGTGACTGTCTGTTCTAACGAAGACAAGAATGTTTACCCTCCAAATAATGCTATAGATGGGGATTTGTCCCAGGAACGGATGTACTGTTTTGTATCAGATAATGTTACAGATAATTGGTTCCGTGTTGATCTTGGTCGAAATATGTATGTTTCATTCATCGAAATTACAAGATACACAAGCGGTAAGTTACCAGTATGGCTAGTATAGGACACAATAATTTATATAGTTACAGATGTAAATCTGCAATTTACTTATTCAGTTGTCATGATATAAGGATTCATATATTTGAAGAAATATGTAAAACGTGACTTATTAATTTAAAAGAGTTTTATGTTTTCTGAACACTTAACGTCTGTGTATTTCGTTTTAAATCAATATTAGCATTTACAATTTCACAATTTTGTTGCACGATTTTAATTTTTTATCTAATACATGTATATGATATTGTTAACGGTGTAATTGTGAAGGTCGATGTTAATATAAATACATGTATTGCATTTTTTTTAAAAAGAGTAAATTATGACCATTATGATTTCTTGATTTACACTAATACATTCTTATAGGCATAACGATAAACATGTATTTATTGACAGAAACCGAACATGAGTATGTTATCCGTGTATCTAACACCAGTAAAAAGTGGAGTACTGTATACAATGACACGCCCAAGTTTCTCTCGATGTCACAACGAGATATCTAGAGGTTGTTCGCACTGCGAAACATCTCATTATTTGTGAAATACAAATATTTGGCTGTAAGTGATGGTTATATGTATTTCTAAAATTATTTTTATAGTTTTGTTAAGAAATAAGTATAATATGTTTAATGATTTACATGGTGCAATTGAACTGTTCATCCACATATATGCGAATAAACAACTGTGTATACAATTATATGATGTAGATTGCCCACCAAATAAATGTGGATACGGATGTACAGAAGAGAGTGTCACTGTAAAGGGTTAGAAACTTCAGAAAACAAAATTAACGGAAAATGTTTCACTGGTTGTGATGATAGATGGACTGGAGTCATTTAACATGTTATGTTTGTTAAACACAACCTTATATTTTAACATCACACATATGGTATTGAAAGCATGCATTAAATGCTTAAAAATATAAATGAAGAAGCTGAGCAGGAATGGCGTGAATAATGTAAACAGCCACCTTAAAACCACAAGGCGAATTTAAAATTACTTTATTCAACAGAATGTGCAAAGAACAAATGGAGTGAGACTTGCACGAATGACTGTGGAGCTTGTAATGAATTGACTTGCGACGTTAACACTGGTAAATGTCCCAATGGTTGTCAAGCAGGTTTCTATGAGACTGATCTGTGTGCAGGAGGTATGAAACGATATTTTTTGTATTGTTAAATAAAGGTACGCGTACAAGAATACTTCAAACATGTATAGTGAGGATTTATTTGAGATGCATTCTAGTTCATAAGTGATGAGCGTGATTTTGTACTATTTTAATTAAATTTAGATGTTCATGTATTTGACAAAGACCCAAGACAAATCTGGTGTACAACGTAAATTCCATATAAGATGTTTTATAGCTAATATTGAGTAGTCAGCCGAGTTATATTTATTTCTTACAATTATTTAGACTTGATTTGTTTACTGACAACGAGAACAATTGATTACAGGGAACAAACACTTTGTAATAAGGAACATAACTTGTTTAATTAAGATCGCAGGAAGATAATGACAATAGTATATTTACAAAAGTTACGTATATTCGTGACTGTTGAACATACGTTCTACACGTCTTGCTGCTAGTGCTCTTTACTGATGTTCTCACAGGAAGTACGCAACATATAAGACAGAGAATGAATTGCTTCAACCACAGAAGGTTGTCATGCATCGAATTCGTTGTATTTCATGGACATAATCTAATAATGGAAGTACGATTTTAGGTGTGAACAGTTTTATACTGTTATATACTGTTACTATAGACTGTTACTATATATACATAATAATACTATAGAATGGATAAAGGGAGACAGATCTAGAAGGGTTTAATGGAAACACGTCAGGACCTGTGGTTTTAAGACCAATTTAGGACAAAGTATGTTTGACCATTTACCTGAGTATGTCAGGGCCCAGTACAGTATTATGATGTCCATTTGTACACATGTTATTATTTCGTTATATCATGCTGTTGATTCCTTAAATTATGTAGTAAGGTTTTTTTTATTTTACATATAATACACCATAATTTTATTGCATAAAACATGTTACAATCTTTATAGTAAATAAAAGTCAATACTAATATACAAAATGTAGAAGAAATACATGGGTTTTCAAAGAGCATCTCAACTTTTATATCATTTTCATACATTGGTTAGATTTCAGCATAAATTGGCAATATTCCATGGATATAATAGTATGTATAATATAATGTACTAGTAATTTAATACTACTACGAGTGTGTGTTATGGATACTATTGTATGTTATGTGAGAATATAAATTGAAGTTTACGTAGATGTTGTATCTCATTTCTTATCATTTTGGTAAAGTTGTGTCCCTTCCCTGTAAATCCCCCTGATCCGTTTGGTATTGTGTTGGGGTTCCTCTCGTACATTTCTCTCCTCCATTTCTTTTGTCTAGCCACTTATTTTTTAATAATAATGTTAGTTTCCACACAATCATAAAGTATAAAGTAATACTTGCTTTAACAAAAATCAAACCTCGTTTGACAATAGAAAATGGGGATATGATTGCAACGTAACGTGTTGTTCCTGGTACAAATGTGCATGTAATAAAACCAACGGAGAATGTGAATTGGTTTATTCAAATGGATATATGACAGCCCACTATGTACAAAGGATAAAGTGTGTGTGCGCTTACATTGCTTATATATAAAGACATAAACAAAGTATATTATTCCTCATCTAAATTCCAACACGATTTTACACACGAAATTTAAATGGTATGTCGGAAAGGTCCGCTTAAAAGAAAGATTTGTTCTGCCTCTCGATATTAATATGATGAAACATGTACAGTGCATGCTGTAAATCTGATTACGTGAATCTGGTTGTGTAGCATCCATCTTTGCACTTAATATGACATGATGCTTTTCTGCCGATTTACTCAGTTTCTCTTTGTGATTCATCAGTTTGTATATTTATAATGTCCCGTGTCAAAATAAGTTTTATAAGCAATGGCAAAGTACATTACAGTTTGACAGTATGCTTGAATGTTTCAATCGCATATTAGCGGATTTAAGTTTGTTTGAAATGAACATGTTATGCGGCGCTTGATGTGATGAAAGATGCTCATATGGGTGTTTTTGTACTTTCCATTAAGATTTCCACGTAATTATTAACGATGTATTGAAACTCAAACAACATTACCTTTGCATTGATAACGTTTTGGTTTGAGTTGTTTCAGATGATAAATGAAAGGATCCTTACATAGCCACATAGTTGCCTTATTTATTTCCATGTACTATATTATAGTACATGTACATATATCATATAATTTTTAACATCGCAGAATGTGAGTCCGGAATATATGAATCCAATTGTGTCAAAGAATGTGGAGATTGCCGGAGGAATACGCCGTGTGACAGAGTGACGAGTATATGTCCTTCATGATGCATTGATGGATATATTGGTGGCACATGTAACCAATGTAAGAACTTATAAATGAGATGTATGAATGTTGTTTATGCATACACGTAACTGATGTCTTGTTTGTGCATACCACTTGTATCAATACAAATACACTTAATATATGTGTACATGCATATTTCACTAGTGTAATTTACTTATAATATTATACATTTATTAATTTAAAAGCGAAACTCAGTTATCAAGCTTATTTCAAATTATCATGATCAAACATTAAAAATGAACACAACATAGAGATATTGTTCTTTAGCAATTAAGTGGAGCTTATTTATATAAATCTCGTTTATGTTTTTAATATCGATCTAATTTTCTGATGTTCCTGAACTTCCTTTATTTCATAATAAACGCATAGTGTGTTAAATTCGCAAATTAATAAAATATTACATTTAATGCAACAAACTGTATCAGCAATATTTTTACAATAGGGGATTCGATGCCGCAAGTTACCATCATAACAATCGCAGGTTCTGTGGTGGCAGGAATCGTTGTCATCTGTATAACTGTTATCATCACTGTTGTACAATAATGAAGAGGAAACGACCATTACTGTAACTTTATTGCTGCATTCGTATTTATTTTCCTTATGTCGAGCACGATGATACTTGTATTAAAAGTATGTTTACATTTATATTTACGTTGTTTATATTTGTCGTTTCGAAAATCTTTGTCAATAAGAATCTAGTACATAATAGTTTAGAGTGCATAATGTTTCAAAATACATGTACATTTGCTGCCAGATAGAAGCGGTTCGCCAGACCTGATGGGCACGCTTTTATCTGTGATATTATGTAGCCTTCATCTCAGTCTACACAATAACTTTTTTATCTTTCGTATGTTTTAGCAGCCCAGAGAATTATCAACAACTATTCAATGATCTTACAACATTGTTGTACGAGGATCTTTAATGTGATTGTAAGTATGAACGAAATGGCGATCTGTTGAACTGAAAACTTTTCTCTTCCAAACCGAAATTATAAAAAAAACCATCGTATCTAATAATCGGCGATATTTACGCACTTATCTGTTGGTAACAGCGGTATTGTATTCTCGACTAAGAAGTATATTGACGATGGGAATTAAGAGATTGGTAACCAAGGATCCAGTTATCATACAAATGGTCGAAATACATTAATAAACCGTTGGACAATTCTGCATACAGAATGTGCTGTTTTTGTTGATTTACATAAAATGGAGTTTGACTGTTCCACTCTTTATTCAACCTCGGTATTAAGACCACCTCAATATTAGGAACCAGTTTTCAAGGGTGCCAAGGGTAGTCTAATTATTGAGGTTTTATTGTACATGTATAGTGTATAATAAGTTTTTAAAACATAACTAAATATTTGTGTGAGTGTTTCAGTCATTTGAAGTAAATCGGATAAAGCTTGTTCTAAAATTTTCTTTGACCTTGCATTCAATGATTCACATTCAATCGAGCTTAAGTATGTTATGAATACTATAAATGAGAGTTATGTTAAGCATAGGAGAACCTTTATCCATTATCGGCTTAATATTTGTTTAAATAGTCGTCTGTCACCTACAGTTGAACCTCCCCCGAGCCGCCGTCCCGTGAGCAAGTAATTCCCTTTAACAACATAATATTTATATTTCCTGCAGTACACATTTATAATTAAATCCATCTCCCGAGAGCAACACTCTCTCAATAACAACAACCAAACTTTACCTCTCCCTAAAGGATTCATCAAGGCAGGGGTTTCACTATCTAATAGTATATCATCAAATAAATTAAAAAAAGCTGCTGTATTATTGCTTAAAAACTGTGACATGTTAGGCGTATTTGCAACTACTATCCTTGCTACATATTGAAATATGTGATAGTTTTCAATTATTTCAAATAATGGACAGTTAGTTGAATTAAAAATATAAAACATACAATTTATCGCATAATTGGGTTCTTTTGAAAGTTTACACCTCTTAATTATTTAAGAGTTTAATAATTTAGTTGATATTAATAGATATATAGTTAGACTGAGAACTATGATGTAATAGTGTTTTAAGTGTATAAGTTTACAAGGTCTTACATACTGTGCATATATTAGATGTACCATAATGTATTTGAAACTTAAGATGAATTGTATATAAAGCAGATAGATAGCATATTGTAAACCAGTTGAGCCTATGCTCACAGTGCTGTGTATATCCATTTGTCACTATAGTAAAACCACAATAATATGACCACCCTTAGGATCCTTGACAACTAATCTTAATATTGAGGCGATCTTAATATTGAGGCTGCATAAAGAGCAATACAGTTAAAATGGGCTTGACAATTGTGTTTTTAATTTTAAGGTGGTCTTATTCTATAGGTTGTCCTATTATTGAGGTGGACTTTAAATGAGTTTTTACTGTACTAACTTAATAATCTACATTGTTATTTTTATTAGTTTAAAGTTAGTGTTTTACCATAATTTTTACCATAAGAACACAGTTTTAATAAGACTGCACAATTAATTTTACAAATTATAAAGTTATCATTGTTTTTTACTGAAATATAGACCAAATGGTTAAATGTCTTGCACCGTTATTTCATTTTGTAAACTATTTTATTGCGATGTATTATATGTAACGTGAGTGAGAATGAGACTCAAATAAATCAATAAAATACAAATTTGACAGCCAGTAACAAACTGCAAACAATCAATAAAGTTAAATGTTGATTATAATACTGTTGGTGTTGCTGCTACCTTTGCCGTTCCTGCTGCTGATTTCTTGTTTTTATTTCGGTGCTTGACACTATTACTTATACCATTAGCTGTTGTTCATTTCATTGTATGCATGGAAAATGTATATAGTGAAACATAATAAGGGAATGGGGAGGTAATCTAAAATCGCAGGGTGTAGCTTGAAATCACATTCACGTTATCCCCGTTTCATCTGAACGCGATTTTAGGTTACCATGGGGATAAAATGAAACGGCAGTAGTGAGGCGAGGTGAAACACATTGCTTATGAATCTACATTGATAAGACTGAATGAATACGAGTTTCTTCAATAAGTTGTTAACATAAACCAACGTCTGTCGTCAAAGTGTACTCCAATTCTTTAGTGGTCTTGTCCTGTTTATATTGTTATGCTGTATAACATGTTCCCACATTTAAAACATTTACATCCCTTCTTCTTTATTATCAGCCATTTTGATAGCCAAGACTGATAAGCCCTATCAGGAGTAATTTCCAGATATTTGGAATTGAGAACATACCAAGAAAATATTCATGTAACAACCACTTTTTCTTCAAATTACTGAGCAAACTGCCCACATACGTATAATTAGTAAATTATTTTTATATCTGATTGGTTTATCAACGTTAACATTATATTCCCCATACACTTGAAGGAAATTTGCCTATCAATATGGCCGACAATTCAGAATAAGGGTGGTAAATATTGTAAACTATCTATTATTATCTGTTATTGTTGATATAAAGATAGAATGATACTTCCTGTGATGTATGCTTACACGAAACTTGATCACCCTAAGTTTCTGAATTGACTTCATTTCGATTTATCTCTTTAAATTCTTAGTAGGATAATAATTGAAAACACTTCAAGCGCTCGAAATAATTCGTTTTGAAGATGGAGATAATGGTCCGTGTGGGATGTAATTATTTTCCCGAGATTTGTTGCTCATTTTGAAGAAATAAAATGAATATATCTGAACAAAATGTCACCAATTTACGGTGGCATAGAGGTGACATGTGAGAAATTATTTAACGACTTACTAACTCGTTTCCACAACTTAGTATGTTGTTGCTACGACTTAACTATCACGTTTACACGACATATATATCTCGTGGCCACGACATACTAACTCGTTCCCACGACAAACTAAGTTGCGGGAACGAGATAAAAATAATTTCACACATGTCACCTCAATATCACCGTACCGATTTGATAAGTATGTCAGCGTATATACCGTCAGTGTTAGATTCATATATACTCAGCACCTTTAACAACGCACGATATGGGTTTCAAAATTGTCATTGAGTGACTTTTAGAACTCAAGAAAAATCATGACACGATATAATTGCATGTGCACGCAACATGTATGCTAAATTGTATGACAATAGACAAATATGTACATAAATAATGAGTTTCAAAAGTAATAAAAAGGAAATTTAAAGAAGCATGGTTGGAAATAAGTGTGCGTTTTTTTAAAATGGACTGAGTATTAAATATATATATGAGCGCCGCTGAACGATTTCCAACCTCTTCTATAAGTTCAATGTTCTCATATCTTCATTTTGAAATACTGTCGTATTAACATTCAAATGTCAACTTCTCTTGCATATGTTTGTATTTCTATAACGAAACCTGTCATTTTTCACGAAACACATTTATATTGCACTGTTATGTATATAACTATATGTAAACTGAGATAGGATCTGTTCCCTTAATATATTGTTTTTATCTTACAATGTCCAAATACTTAATTTCCCATCACAGATGGCATCGTATTTCTTTATACATATAATTGCCTGGGATATGAAGATGTTTCTTGTTTTCTTCAGACATTTGTTTTGCTTACGATGGTCGAACATTTCATTTCATTGCGTTTAGAATACAAGTAAAACTATTATTAATCACCTGCTAAGGTATATAGCCCTTAAAACAATTATATATTAAATCATTAACCCCACCTTCTCCGTTTAAACTAGCCCCATCAAACCGTCCTACCCTAGTTTTAGAGTATTGGCCTCTCCGTATATTTACAAACTAAATATACAAAACTAGAACGAAGCTTCAATCACATTCTATTTATTTAATTTGAGAAGTATTGCCTGCTGTATGATATGTATAACATTGTATTGATATTGCTGTTTTCACATTTTGCCACTATGTTGTGTATTGATATGTGTCAATCTCACGGGCTTCCGGCCTACAGATATATTGAAAATAAAAAAACGTACAAAAACGTATAAGTAACGTCATTTCCAGAAAACGTCACATGTGACGTCACCATGTACTGACAGTAAGCAAGATTTGCTCCAAATGGCAATATGAAAACGAAATGATCGTATCGAGTAAATATTGTTTCCCGCTTGTGACATCACATGTTGCTTTTACTTGAAATGCCGTCACTTACAGTAGAGGTTGTAAATCCCATAACAGCGCTCAATTATACAATTTACGTATTATATGAATGAAAAGGAACATAATGAATCGTCAAATATAACCAATATACAAATGTATAGTTTGTTTGCTTTGATATGTTACAGTATTCGAACGAATAACAACACATAATAAAATACCTTGGAATATGTATATTTTTCTTTGTGCAAACTGTTACGTATTTCGTCGACATTAAAGAAAATATAATACAGTAAAGCGTTATCTAACGACCATCTAAATAATAAGAGCACCTCCATAATAAGAAACGTTTTCAAGGGTCCCGAGGTCGGTCGTATTATCGAGGCTTAACTGTATATTACAGTTTTAATTTTCAGCCCAAGACGATTGGTGTTCTGTTGGTTGGTGTTTTACTTAAAACTGTTGTCATGACACACTCTAATGCGCTTACAAGTATGCGAAGTGTTCTACTTAACACGACGGAGTATATGAAATTGAAACTGGCGAAACTGAAGTTGATGACTTTCAAAATTATCAAACAAGATAATTTTAGCTTATATTCGTGCGTATTTTCAAGTACATACGAACGAATAAGGACATAAACTATTTCAACCATGCCAAACACCATGCTTAATAGACAGAATCTTCCCTTGTTGAACCTAGTGATCTATCTCATGTAAATGTTAGATTTACAATTATATGAGATTGAGGAAGTTTAAGATCACACTGTACAATTAACTAAGTAATGCAATTGTTAATAGTTTAGTAGTCGTGATCTGGTAATACATGCACGTGCTCGTAACTAATGTAATTTCTAGGGACCCTTCACGCACAGCATATCGTGTTAAAGTCCCACTTTAAGAAATATTGATTGCGAAAGTAATTATACTATAGACGTAAAATCAGCAATAAGTTGCGACAGACAAACGTTTGTAGATATATCAGATTTAGAAAAGGAAAAGACGTTGGACACTACAACAGTAATTCACGATGGACCGACACAAAAAGATGAGAAAACGGTGTCTTATGTTGATTCTATTCACGTTTTTGATGTTAATTCAAGATTCAAGTGAGTACATGTATACATATTTCTATTTATTTACGATCTACAGCGTACAGTTACGACCTATGCGCAAATGATTAGTATCATATATTAACATAAGAAAACGTCTTAGTACAAATCCGCGTAGTATTTCTCTCATGTTTGTATTCGAAAAAGTCAAAATGAATAAACCTGTTTTTTTATGTCAAAGTTGAATGAACATGATCATTGAACTCGAAAATTAACAAATATCAAATACCATTCATCAAAGACATACCAATGGGTGGAGTAGTTTGGCTTTGTTTGACTATCATCATTTGTAAACAAATAAGACGACAGTAATAACATATTTCTTTCCACGGATCATAATTATACATCAAGAAGGATTACTGATGCTTACAGAATAAACAAAGAACAAACAATGAATTATTTTACTATTGAACGATCAGTACGTCTTTTGAGATAAGTTAGTCTGAGCATTCCGCTGTCTCACAACCAACGCTGGGCACGGTATGAGTGGGTCATGGTCCATGTTGGTTGGACCAGAGAGGACTGGCGACCTGTCCTTTTACAGATGAGTCCAGGTACTACTTATACTATACATATAGGCGTGCTAGGGTGTGGAGAAGGCCAGGGGAGATATTTCACGCAGCCATTATTGCAGAGATTGACCGTTATGGAGGCTAGAAATGTCGAATAGAAATGTTACAAAAAGACACAGAATAAAGTATCTTGTTTAAATAAAATGTCGACGTAAACTTCTTGTGCAGCCTCATTTCAACATTTTCTTTACGATGTAATAATATAAGTATATACTATGATAATTATAATCATAAGGAAGACAATGGCCTATAGGAGGCATAATTCATTTTCACAATCCTTGAATTCTTGCTGACCTAGGAAACAGGCACCGACAGAGATATCTATCAGTTGTAACAACTCGTTTCACAATGGATGTTAAATATTTCAGTTTAAACCAATATAAGTAAGCATTTCTGTCCTGTTAATATGATAAGCGATATATAGTTCAGTGAACCCGACACATCAATCGTAAATGGTACATGTAGAAGGACATTAAACAACGAACTGGGTTGAATACAGGGCCAGCACTGATATCGTTATTTGATTTCTGTGGCAATACCTAACATTGAAACCTGATCGAACACATCGACACTCAAAGGGCACCACGGCGAATACATATTTGGCATCGAATGTCGAGCTATAGCGCTGATATCGACATTCGCGCGGGACTGCGGGACTGCGACGAATACATACATTAAAACCTCAATAATGCGACCACCCTTGGGACCCTTGAAAACTGGTCTTATTATTGAGATGGTCTTAATATTGAGGTTGAATAAATAGCAAAATAGTTAAATTGTACTTCAAGAGTGTGTTCATAATTTTGAGGTTGTCTTATAATTGAGGTTGTCTTGAGGTGGGGTTTACTGTACTTGAGAACGAATGTCAAACTAGCTCAGAAATCGTCATCCGATTTTTAGAAATAATTACATAAATACCTAATATCGAAACCAGAGCTAGCAATCACATCGACATTCGCACAGTTCGTCCCTATTCAAATAAAGTTCGATTCTCCGTACATGTCATACTTACGACCGCTTTACGCGTTACGTTTAAATTGATGTTTAATGTAGACCCTGAAAATTAATTAGGAATTATCTTAAATGAAATCAGTCGGCTTCAAACTCTGACTCACGTGATGAAGTTGCAATTGTTTTAGAAAGAACACTAAAGCCCCTGATTGAAAACCAGAGTGTTAGTATGATTATCGGGCCCCTTTTTTGCAAAACATTCTCATATTGAGTATTCGCTTAAAAACCAGTCGACTGAGTTTTGACGCAATTGAGAGGTCACACAAGTTTGTTACGATGAAGTAATAGCACACACTTATTGTCTCGAGTACGAATCTAAAACAATTAAATAAATAATCAACATTTGAAATGAGATTTCTCTCAAAAATCATTTCGAATTGCAGTTCAGGATCAATCGCGAATAATTTAACAACATTGGGAAACCCAGAACTATCATGAAAAAAAAGACAGTTGAAAGAAGGGTGAAATGTATGAACGAATGAAGAAGGGGAAACAAAGAAAGAATGATATAACGACAGACCGCTGGTTCAATGATAGAGATGATGTTATACATATGCGATTGATTTTTCTCACGCCTTGACTTCCCGTCTGTATCACGTGCGCGGTCCATGTATTAAAATACACGAACTGGAGTGTTCTCTAGGCTAGAATTAAGCAATACAATGTTTGCTGTATCCCTACCTACTCACCTAAATACTACTATCCAAAAATTGGCAAAAGTCTTGAAAATGAGAATAATAGTTAAACACTTTCATACAATAAGTGTTGATTTGCCTACCGGCCCAAATTCGCACAGTAGAAGTTTAGGGTCTGGATATTAACGGCAGTCCTATGCATCATCTTGTGATCATTATTTACTTAATTAAACATGAACATATATTCGAAATAGTAATACATCAATACACAGGCATTATCGAAGAATACCGTCATTACACTGTTAATGTAATCCTTTGTATTGGTCGAAATAGGAGTTTGTAATATCTGTAAAAATTAAATATATTGTACTAGTTTTGTCTATATACAACATGACATAATAAGATTTTCGGACTTTGTAATTCATTGGAATAGTTCGTATCAAAGATCCCTCATAATGTATCAACAACACTGGATGAAGCCTGTGCAATGTAATTATGTTCAGATATGCAACATTTCATCTTTAATTCGTTTAAATACGAAACGTGAGATGAACTTTATAGTTTCAATAATAAAGTTATATTGTATTTCGTGTATACAGCATATAGTATACGTTGTCACGGCAGAGTAAATAAAGAATCATATTTAATACGGATTCATATTAAAAGATAGGGCCTACTATGCTGAATACTAAGTTCAGATGTATACACTTGCTAAGCTTGAATAAAACGCTTAATCGTTTGTAAAGCAATTGAATGTTTACTTGACACGATACGTTGTGTAAAAGTTTTGCAATGGGAATATAAATGGTGTATTCAATGCATATATCTTTTCATACCGAAATCAAAAGTCTTTATTAATCCATAAAGATAATAGAAAATAAAGAAAATGTACTTCACCATTACAATGACCTACTTTACGTAGTATACCCGTTTAAGTATGTTTGCACTGTACACGTATTTAAAAACGAAGTGCGCTGATTTTTGTCTTCTGTCATAAGTACACATTATAGTGGTGAATCAATAATCAATAGGTAGTTTCCACTTTTACAATATTTATCTCCTTTGTTTTGAAAAGTCAGCCATACTGATAGGCAAAATTCCTTAAAATTCAGAGGGAATATAATGTAAACCAAGATAAAATAATTATATATGTAAAAATAACGTATTTATTATACTCATGTGGGCAGTTAATGTCTCATATAGTTGAAGAAAAACAGTGGTTGTCACATGTATACAAATTATCTTGGTATTTTCTGAATTGTCCCAATTGTCTGCAAATTGATCCTATAAGTGCTTATTAGTTTTACCTATCAAAATGGCTGATGATCATGAACAAAGGAGGTAAAACATGTAGATGTGGGAACTATCTAAAGCAATTACGTAAAAATAAAATTTATTTTGTCAAAAAGCTATTACACGGACGTGATATCTACATTTACAATCCCCAAATGACTACTTCTTCAAATAGCCCACTGTACACGTACACGCGTCTATAGTCCGTTCAAATTAGTCATATGATATGTTGTATTAAACGAAACAATATCCCCAATTTGTTACACTTCATACTGACCTGTGTCAGAAGGTTTTTTTGACAAGAACAATCTTGAAAAAAAGATGGTAGGCGCAATTTGAAGGTTAAGATTTGTTGTGCAACATAAAATCCTGACGAGATGTTACGATTGCTGGTCACGCCACCTCGCATTAACCTTATCTTAAATTTATATTTAGCATTAAAACCTATATTCAGCATTTATTTTAGTGTCATTCATACACACACATATTAAGACATAGCGTTAGATAAATAAATGTATTTTGCCTATATATGTCCTAATTCAGTCTTTTATTGGTATATAATGTCTAACAGTGTTTCTGCTTTAAGAAATAAAGACCTTTTTCGACAACAAGTGTATCTGTTTTAATTATACCATACTCACTGGTAAGCAACCATGTCAATGCGTGATGCAGTTCTAAACGACGACACGTCATCGATTGGCAACGACAAATGTAATCGCTTCTCTCTGCTAATGTGAACATGCAGACCATTTCGCTGTATGGTAAGTCTAAACTAATTAAATTCCAGAGACGATCGTGATTTTTCTTGGCTGCGTAACTTTTGACAGTATATAATCCTAGCTTATGTATTCAATGTTATGTTTTCGGAAATTATACTGATAAACAAAATTATTGGCACAATTGCACAACTGAGGTTTAAGAAATATTATTAAATAACATTTATTTTAGTAAATATACTGTAAACGGCAATGGAATAATGCACAACAAGAGTTTTAATGAATTCTATACTCATGTTATATAAAATCATGTGCACTTGATCTATTTTCGATGTAAAATAAAGCTTTGATTTGGTGTTAAATGATGTTATCGATGCCTCAACAAATGTCACCATTACTAAACGAAATCAAATATTATGTCATCGTTTCTTAACAAAGGTGTTATAGATACTAAACGACGCCCATGGAAGTTTCCTATGGTGATGGAGAATCTGTTTTCGTTAATACGCTGGAACTAAGTAATATTGTGGTCGTGGAATCGACAGAGATGCAAGCCAGCCCTGAGCAACACACTTTACCTATTGGAATAATTAGCAGCTTACCAGTCTGTTTATTGAGAAACACATTGTTAGGATCACATTATATATCCCTACCAAACACAGTAAAAGAACGTGATTTAAACTTCACTTTGCCATCACATAAAAAACTGCAGAAATGACACTTGTTCATGTTAATGATATCGTATACAATGCCTTACTGCCGTCTCATCACTGTCATTCCATAAGTCGCCAAAGCTGCATTTAAACCGGTCATCCTGAAACAGAAGTAAAGGAATAGCGAAACAGGTCGATGCAAGTGTATAAAACAAAGTGGCTTAAGAATCCCCAATTAGAAATTAATAGAAGTACCTTTCTATAAAAACTCATATATTTTATATGCGTACATAAATCACAGTGTGTAGACCACTTATGCGAAATAAGCTATAGTTATAAATGTATAACAATCGATACGTTCTCCGGTCAATCAATTTTTACTTAGATTCTTTTACGTGTTTGAATCACTATTCGTATAGAAATCCTGACCTGGCCGGTTAACGTTTTTAAAACGCTTGAGTACCATAATTGAAATCGGGGTCAGCTGAGAAGTAACTCGCCTCCAATTACTTTTAAAGTGGGAAAACTGTCAGTCGCTTGCAGCGGAACCGAGAAATGCACTAGTTGTGAGAAATACAATTGTATTTGATTCCAGGTATATCATATATAGACTGACAATGTCTGTATATGACATTTAAATTATCAAAACCATCTCGCACGATTTGTTCAGTAAGGGAGCAAGCAAACGTTAGTAGTCCGGCGGTAAACAATTTCATGTCGTTTGATGCCGAAATGATGCATGCAAGTGAAACGTATACAAATGCATCCATGGTGGTCATTGTGCAAACTGGACTGGGCTGGAACAATTTGGATAACTGTGGTAAAAGGAATATTCATGTCAGTGCGAGGTAACTCTGACTTCTTACTCTAGTTTAGGGAATGGAATTATGATCGTAGATTGAGAAGATTTGCAGCAAATATGATAAAATAAGCAATTCGTTCTTAAAATTTATATAAAAAGAAACACATTAAATTCAAGAATATGTGTACGCTCTTACCATTTTACTAACAGAGATTCGTTATTGATCGCTTATTATCCTGAAACAAAATTAAAAACGTTTAGAAACTATTCCATTTGCATTAATGCTTTCGTTTAGAGATCATTACATAAAATCCGATTTCGTTGAGACATCATGACACACTCTGAGAGAAACCATGACATTCGAAGTAAACTTAATCGTAAAATATACAGTTACCAGGCGTCATTTTTGTGTGAAATTTGTTGTTTTGGCATTATATGGACAATGTTATACTGAAAAATCAAAGTTGTGATTAAAATGTATGTTCTTAAGCCATTGAACTACAATGATAAAATACACTCCAAAGTAAACGATAATAAACGATAATATGACAAAATACCAATTTCACTCGTACTAGTGTAGCCGAAATAAATACTGAAGGACATAGACATGCACTGTGGTTCATACCCTGGCTGAAAAATGAAGAAGAAATATTTGCTCTGTTTTAAAGCAACATAAGATACATACTTACCGAGATGTGTCCTAATAAGAGGAGAGAAGCGATTACATTTTTCGTTGCGAATCGATGCCGTGTCGTCGTTTAGAACTGCATCACGCATTGACATGGTTGCACACCAGTGATACTAGCTTCACCAGTCACCATTACCACCAGGACAATAAATACACATATATCACATGTTAAACAGTTTGTCAATCAATTTTGTCATGGCTGGCGCTGGGTTTAAAGAGTTGGTAGTCAGAGTTGATAAATAATTAAATTGTATGAGAATAAATCTTAACGAAATGTATTGGTTTGAATGGAGTCTAATGGATACTTGGTTAGTGCTATCCTATATTTTTACGTAATACATAAAGCATATTATCATTGTTCGGCAGTGTTCAGTCAACTTCTCTACGAATGACAATGGCTACATAGCCAAAACTCATTGGACTAAATTCCTGTACAGCTCACGTGATACCACTTAATTCTGCATGATTTGTTTTCACACATCTTACAACATTTTTAATGGCATCCGGTAATTCACATGTACGTATTTTTTGTTTGAGACTTATCTTCTTTACAAGACATTTTCGGCATTTTCATAACTTTTGGAAACGGTTCACATTTGTCATTTTCTAAGCATTTTATGAGATGCATCCTCATAGCGGGAATATCAAATCGAACATTGGTGATTTCACAATTGCACAAGTTCTGTAACATATGCGATGGCAAATACACCACAATCGGATGTGTTCGTTTGTCTTTGTACATCAGGTATCATCACATTAAGCTTGTTAGATTCGCCCTCATATATTTGTGACAGGTGATAAGTCTGTTCACAGTTATGTTGTTCTTTAAACTGTCTTAAACATAAACAGTATCATTTGAATATTTTTATACGATGTTACCCATTGGTAAAGTTTCGTCCATCAGCATATACAAATAATTGACACTTCTCAACTTAATTGTATATGTGTCTGAAGTGACAGCAAGCACTGATTGGATGCATATTCGACTCCCACTGGGCCAGACTCTGTGAAATGCTGATTAGGGGTCTAAATAATATTGATATCTAGATAGGGGACACTATTGTTTATTGCATACCATTATATAATTTGTCAATTATCAATTTTAAGAAATAATTTTTACCACATGGACTTTATTTTGGATGATTATAATAGACCAAATATTCTTATATTATCAAAAAAGATGCCAAGTATGTGGATTTTTGTTGCAGTAGTATGAAATAATTATGTCCCTACGAATAAGATGATTAAATATGAAGTTGAGTTTTCTTTCTTTCTGGACAAAATAAAGGTTGTCTATTTACATAAATGTTTCCTAAACTTAGTGCCTAAAATGACTTTTATTCACACTGAATATTATGATACATTAGGGGATGGACATTACATTGGTTGGTGGGCCTAAGGGTTCCAGTTGTTCCTGTTAATGACAGCTAGCCAGGGCTTCCTTCGCTCTAATTTCTTCTCATTGGGAAGTCTGAGCCACGAAATCTTAGAACCCCTTTCTCATCTGTTTGCACAACCAACAACCATGCAAGACTGAATCATAACTTAAAATAATTAGCGTTATAAACAATATGGCGCTGTAACCGGATATCGATTTTCTGCCCACCAGCAATGTTTACATTTCTAAAGCCGGTGCGCGTGACGTCACGGCGATCTATCCTGTACAATTGTATATTTCCCTTTCCCCTGTGCAATATTTTCACATTTTATAGTGTTCATGTAATTTTCTGCCCAGTTTCTGACTACTTTTGCCAGCTGTCTTGACTTGTGCTCTGATCTTTTCTTTCCATTAATTTCCCCCTCCCCACTGTGTGTCCTCTTTAATTATCCTATTCCTTGTGGTCAATCAGATCATTCCTTGCGCCTCTGTTCCCTTACGTATGTACCCTTGAACCTCCTCAAGTACCTCATGTTTAAGGGTTTGTTGTTTTCCCGGAAGTCTGTGTGGGGAGGCACTGTCGTGTGTATGTGGCGTTCCCAGTAGCAACTGACCCTCTCTTTTTTATTTATTTCTGCGATACTTGTTCAATGAATTGAACCTGTTTTTTACATACATCAATTACATAAAAAATTATTCCGCTTTAATAGTTTGATACTATGAAGTACATTAACTCAACATCAAGGAAATCTGATACCATATACTTTAATTTCTTGATCACTTGCGGTCTGAAATACAAACTTTCCGTAGGCAAAGCCGCCGTTATTTAATTTCATAAAATTGTAATACATCATCTGCTTTCAAAGGGAGGGTATTACTGCCAGAATAGTCAATGAAAACTGGCGAGTTCAGGGCCCGTATTACAGAAGAATGTTAAGTGAATCTTAAATGTGTGCACTTAAGTTCAAAACTTCGAACGGATGTATTTCCAAAACCACATTAAAACTGTTCGGCTTTTTAATGAAACTGACAACAACATATTAATAGTATTCATTTATTACTCTTGCTTTGAGCATATATAGCCTGTATCTTAAATAAACCAATTAAGGAAATTGTATTTTAAAGAATAAGGAAAATATTGCACCTGACCGGCTGTCGGAGTCTAACAACCCATACTGCCTGAGACCGAATCTCATTTATATGCGAACATATGTGTATAATATATATGCTGCTTCTTGGTTCATTTTCGAGTAAATCTACTGATATGTGATGCGTTTGGTCGACACAAAACCAGATATAAAATCACAACAAAAAGGGGGTTGATATGATGATACAAACCATAAACCAGGTGCCAATATTATGTTTCTTGGTTTATAACTCGTACCGCCACCCTCGCTTAAATGTTATTGCGCGCCATGGAAGCGACACCCATGTGAGCACTGCTATGGAATTTACAACCTCTTCTGTAAGTGACGTCATTTCAAATAACCGCATCATCTGATGTCACTATTTGCAAACAGGAAACAATGTTGACTCCATATGGACACTTCGTTTTCATATTGTCAAATGGGTCAAATATTGCTTCAAGTCAATACATGGTGACGTCACAAGTGACGTTTTGTGGAAATGACGTCAGTTAAAGAAGAGGTCGGAAATCGTTCAGCGGCGCTCATATATATATACATTTTATTTCCCTATGTACAAGATGGAAGCTATGGGGGAGAAGTCATTTGTTCATGAATATCTTTTATTTGTTTCAAAATATTTAGGATGAATACTACCATAATCAAACATGACTAGCATTTTAATTTCCTTACTATTCGTTCTGTAAAAAATAATGTGAACAAATAACAATTGATCCTGTTTCTTGAAGTGAATCAACAACCGAACATGACGAAGTTTAAACAACGGCTTGCTCTTAAATACAGTTACACCCCATTATCAGTATAATAGTCAATGCAACCACGTTGGGTTGAAATATAACTTATTTCTCATATTCCATCTTTTAATTGTGTTGCATCAAATATTGCATTTCTCTATAGTATCTTTGGCGCGATTATCGAAAATAATCGAAAAGTCATCGCAGGACATCCGACGTCGGCGACATTCGATTGTGAACTTCAATAATCGATTTTAATCGGAAATGTTGATGTATTATTTCAATAAGATGACTATATAGCTTTTTTTTCAAATTCTACAGTTATATATAATTTTTTTCGATGTATGATAAAATTATTATTATTATTTTTATGAGATAAGAGTAATGTAAAACTACATAGCTGTTAAATGTAGTAAAATAGATAAATAAAGGTGTATAAACGAAATTGATAGTCATCATTAAACTTACACTAAAAAACTAAATATTTCGATTATTTCCGATTCGACTATCGATTTTGAGTTTTCAAACCGATGCGATAATCGATTTTGAAATTTGCCCGATTATCAATCACTACTCTATACTCTATCAGGGTACACTAGTTGTGGCACATTTGATGCACCTTATCTCCTTGTCTTATAAATTTCGTAAAGCAATATTTATTTATGATATGAAATATGCCTCTAATCGATCTTCTACCAATCAGCACACGGTTGACTGGAAAGCCCGCCATTATTTTATCCTCGAAATCGGAACTTTAAGCGGTCTTCAACATGAATTAAACGTATTTCAGTGAGAATTGTCATGCGAATAGTTATGACATTCCATGTTCGCTGATCGATATTAAATAATGACAAGTTAAACATTTATCCGAGTCATATTTGAATGAGATTTAAACCGAGACGATGTCAATGACAAAAAGTCATACACTCATGATATACGCAAATGTAAGGTTTCTAAACAGGTTAAGAAGTAACGTTATTAACTGAGTATAACCAACATAACATGTTTTTTTCTATTATGTAAAAATATATTTAATTATACATGTAAAATGATATTTATAGTCATTACGAAATGAAACAGATTTGGATCGACTGAGAAAGGAAACGGTACCTCAATAATTTGGACTAACCATGAACAATTTAAATGTGTCAGCCAAATAGATTTACAAGTCACTCAACCATTTATATTTTTGTTTTTACCGTGATGGTCTGCGGGTAGACCTTTATTCAAAAGTTGGTCTTCAATGCGAATGTATTCAAAACCCCAGCTGTATAGCAATACACATGATGATGTTCATTTATTATTCAAGTTCACAGTTCTTTATTTAGTTTATAACTTTCAATGATGTCTTGTTTTATACTTGTAGTTGGGGACTGCAGTGTAAATACACCCGGTGTTAATACATTTGGACCGTTATGTCAGTATATGTGTCATTGTAAGAATGGTGCAAGTTGTGATACCGATACAGGAGAATGTAGAGACGGATGTGATAACAACTGGTTTGGAACAGCATGTCAATACAGTAAGTACCGGAGAATGCACTGTATGGTGTGATACCAACTTGTTTCGTCCATCATTTCAGTACAGTAAGTGCATTGTCAGTACAGGAGAATGTAGTGACGGGTGTGATACCAACTGGTTTGGACCAGCATGTCAATACAGTTAGTAGGCCTACATAGTAAATGCATGAGCAACTAATGTAGTAATACTAACTAGTTTTTACCACATGTCAGTGGAGTAAGTATATTGTATATGGAGCTTTGCGTTTCTGTTACAATATACGTGTAATACGAGTGTTCGTCTGTTACATGTATCATGGTGATGTATCTGGTGATTTTACTTTATTAACACATTACTAGTAAGTTAACGTGTATATTGCAACAATAGAAGTTGTAAAATTATAAAGGAATTGAAATAATTGAAAACGTGTATTAACTTATTGAAATGTTTATTAATTTATTGAAACCGTATTTTTCTACAAAACTGGCATTTTATTATGTTTAAGTCTTTTTTGGTTTGTTACTTGGATTAAAATGCATTTATTTTAAAGTTTGCATAACGAATACAATCATCAATTGTAGCGGATTAATCGAATACGCTTTTCACAGAGAACAACTTTACACTTAGGTTGTCCAATCATTTATTTCATAAAAAGGTCATACAAGTATAATTAAACTTGTAACGCGATATCTGTATGAATAGACATATGCATTATATCTGTTACTAGGAGATTTAGCCGAGGCCCAGTATTCAAGACATAACAGCAACCAAAACCCTGCAGAATATTATTGGAAAGCGCATGATGGAGACACATCAACATGTAGTTATACCGCTAAGGCACCAGACAGTACAAATAAGCCATGGTGGAGGGTGTGGTTTCCACATGATGAAACAATTAGAGATATATACATACGTACTAAGAATGACAGACTAAGTGAGTCAGTTTATCAATTGGTACAATATTAAGTCTGAAATTGTACATTTGCAATTACAAAACTTAAAGGCTTAGAGTAAAATCTATTATTTCACATAAAACTGTAGACATGTCTCCACAAATGATGATTGCTATATAAAACATAATGTTCGGATAGTCATTAAGTACGCGTTGAAACATCACAGAATTCGAACATTTTTCTGCGTACATATGACAAATTTAATGATCATTGTTACTCGATGTTTCGTAAATTTATTGCTTAGAATACTGGACTGATATATCCAAACTATTTGATATTACAGAATATTTTACTGGTTTCAAAGTCACCGTGGAGAATGTACCTGAAAACCAGAAAAATAATAATAATTACGTACCAACATATAAACGCACATGTTACCAACACGATAACACTGTACCCGGAAGTATACACATACATATACACTGTGAACAAGCTTTAGTTGGAAATCAAGTGAGAATTACATTGTCAACAGTACTATCTCAGCTTGTGTTATGTGATGTCAGAATCGGTGCCGGTAAATATTTGTAATATTCAGTACATATATATGATATAATCAATTGTTTATGGGCTTTAAAAGTTTATACATGATTAAAACCAAGTACACATGTAGTTACAGTAGTATGCTTCTGGATTGCATATTTCTGTTACTTTGCATATTATGCCTGAAATTATTGGATATTACTGTGTTTAAGCGATAAACAATGTTTGATTTCAGTACTTGAATAAGAATAACAATGATGTACATAATGCAGGTTGTTTGCTTGTATGTTTATCTTCACTCTGTTTATATGAGTTCATGTTTGAGAATACGATTTCGTCATTTTTTTAACATCATAGATACTAAGTAAGTGAACAATATACATGTAAAAATGCATGTAGGTCAGATTAAACTTTGTTTCATAATTACATATTTCTTCTATCTGAAGATTGTTTGATTTGTCATATGGATCCATTCAATACCACGTCTAAATATTTAACAATTAAGAAGTTATAACATTAATTAATATGTTCCCATTATGGGTAGGAGGTTTGATTCGCAATGATTCGATCACAAGTAAGTAGTATGCGTTTTTTTAAATTATTCTCATTAAAACGACGTTGGCCCTTTTTATTCACTATTACACATAGGAACATATATATTATTTCAATTCAACGTCCAAAATGTCTTGCATATTACCACTCGGGCACTTGAACTACATGTATATCTTTTCTCAATTGTATCATTCGGTTTCTTTGGCTGGTACAATTGACATTACCAATATTGAATTACATTTCATAGCGGTATTGTCTGGTACATGTTGCTATGTGTATGAGATCATATCCGTAATAATCTGCATTTCCTGAAACAAAATACATGTAGATCTGATGAAAATAGACCAACAGGATGGCAGATGATTGTTAAATTACACCACAAGAAATTTATGTCCAACGCTGTCGAGTGAGAGGTGACGGAAATGTTATTTTTTTCAAATTTATAATTATGTGTTTCCACGCGACCGACGTCTGAATTGCCATTTCGTCATTATAGATAAAAGTAATGATAAAGTTCTATGAATAAACTACTGTTTTCAGGAGTTTTAACATGTGAAAATCCCGCCCCATAACGCGCACTAGTGTTGCAATCGGCTCGCTTGATACTTTACGCCGCCTTAGAGGAAGAACTTGAACACTTTACATTTTACGGTCGGATGGGGTACAACGTACGACCTAAAATATTTTATCATAAACGTATAATTTTCCTCTATGTTTATATTAGGAATTTTGCGGTCAAATACGTTATTTTTATAATGCACTCGCTTTGTTATTCCTTATATACATGCATTTTCAGGAAGAAATTTTGCATTTCGTCAATCTGTCACTGCAAGCCAGGACAATTACCCACCGCTCAATGCAGTAGATGGTAGATTTAGTTCAACGGTTTCAACAGACTTGACTGGTTGCTTTGCTGCCAGTAATACGGGATACAAATATTTGGATATTAACCTTGGAATGCCAATTTATACGTATTCTGTCAACATCAACACAAAAAGTGATGGTATGTTATGAATGTCTTGTTGCCATTTCAATTTTCATCAGTACAGAAACATACAAGGGTGTTTTTACAATAGTCTATTCCTAGCGGTACACATATTTAACCAATAATACATGTTTGTGCATGGAGTCCATTGTGCATTTACATTGTATAGTTCGTGTCACATTGTGATTTTATGATGGGTGTACGCTTTGTGTGAGGCATGGCCTACTAACATCCTTATTCATTTTAATACGACATTGTTGTTGGTTTCTACCATAAAATAAATGTTATGATAATCAAAGCTTGGTTTTTGCTATTTGCACTCGGATTCCATTTCGCATCTCATTTACTATTATATTTATAATCTGCTGTTATCATTGTATCATTATATGCCACGTTTTATTGTAGGTCAGCAATAATACATTGTAGTTTTACAAACATATACTTAGTTACATATTTAAGGTAGTCCATGCTATTTCATTCGTGTAGATAACATCAAAGACTACCAGCTATATACTATAACGCCAACACAGAGTAGTCTAATGTATGGTGATAACGGAAACATGCCTCCAGTCACATATATACATCTTAATACCGATGTTCAACAGTTACGTATCCAAACAAATAACGCTAACCAATTGGTCATATGTGAACTAGAAATATATGGAGGTAACAATATTTTATAACTTGTTCAATTATATTACCTTCATTGATTAGGTGTGGTACTCCCAATGTTGTATTTCCTGTATCGGCAGAAGGACGCGTCCATTTCATGTAAACTGACAACATAGTACTTGTCACATGATTCATTTCAGCAGTAGACATGGTTGAAGGGAATAGCTAGTTAAACAACTTAGCTTACCATTGCCGACTGCCTTTGTCGCAGAAAAGGACAATACTTCTATGGAATACATCGACACGAAATTGTGAAGAATCCTTGCAAATCTTCCGTTGTGTATTGACCCATCCAATATATCTTTACTATATTTAGACATGATTGTAACTAACACTTTATCGTTGGGGTATAGTTGGTCATTCATGAACATAATGCAGATATATCAGCCTCTGGTTCTTGACAACGTGGCGAATTCCAAAAACTCAACAAAGCCTCATAATGGTATCCAATAATCCTGCGGTTGTTTAGCGATACAACGATATTTAAAAGGCATTGTCCATCCTACGTTTTGTAAAATCTAGTTTTAGGCATATGTTTAACACGTTATCTTTGGGGTAATGTGTGTGTAACTTATTAATGTACATAATGCGCATATATCAATCTAGAATGTACGGCAAACAAATGTGGATACGATTGTTCAGAGAACTGTTATTGTAAATCGTATGAAGACATGGAACAGAGGATAAGTGGTGTTTGTAATTCGGGTTGTCAAGGAAGATGGACCGGAACTGCTGGAAAATGCAATATAGGTATTTTATTAGCTTCATCAATGCCGCATCTACGGATTGTGTACGTTAAACGTTCTGATTTTAGTTCAATTTGATTTCTTCTGAAATATCCATTCACCAACAAATAACTTTAGGTCGCTTTTAATATAAAAGTTAACTTTAAAGTAATCAACTCTGTCAACCATCACATATTTACAACAGCCTGTAATAGAACAACCTTCAAATGATAGTTTTATGTATTTAATTCAATACAATTGCAGTAAGACTATAAAACATTAACAAAATATGGATAGGTATTGATCACTAATGTTTCTTTCTGCGCAGCCACATTATGCTTGATTTTGCTACTAAAGCAGCGCGTAAGCCAATCAAATCTAAAGTAATTGTCCAAAAGATAATTTGACAGCCGAACTATATATGTAAATTTGACGATGTTTTGTTTCAATCTGCACGTTGTAAACGCGTGACTGGAATAAATAAATTCGTCTTTTCTGAATTATGGTTTGAAAGAAGACATACGTATCTATGAAATGCTACACAGCCTTACGGACTATTATTTCTGTCCAACTATTGTCACAGTGTTATGTACTATTAAACAAAACAGTCGTATGTAAATCAGTTTTAATCAGACTAATTCATCAATAATTCATATTTTCTATAGTTGTGATAGTCAAAAGTTTTTTAACACAAAGTATGGGGAAAATAGGAATAATGTTTAAAGAAACCATGTTTTGCTTTAAAATGAATTAGAACTTTCTTGACGTAATCAAGAGAATTACGGAACGTATATTGTCTAAACTCTTACAGTTTTCCTCAATTTCAAAGTTGTACTATCTTTGATAAATTAAAGTAGATGGGTTAAATTATTATTTATTTTAACTCGTATCTTTTCTTTAAGTTGGACACGAAATAAATGCATAAATATCATAACAATATACTAGTACATGTTTTGTTTTATTAAAAGTAAAAGCTAAGTAGTGGTTTTATGGAAATCTTATGAAAGGTCGAAGGGCGATCCCACAATGGTCCTGTAATTATTCACGCGCTTTATTAAACTTTATTGAACATCTAACAAACTATAAGTATCACGCATGCTATTATTGTTGAAATTATTTATAAGTTCGAACAAATGAACGGAAGGAACATTTGATATTTCATTTATTGGTTCTTTCTATTAACATGTGTTCGTGCAATAACTCAAAATATTTTCTAAATAAACTACTTTCAATTTGCACAGATCATCCTTGAATAAGATATGTCTTGTTTTCATTTGTTTCTATAATAGAGTAAACAAACTTTTCGTCATTATGTGTACGTTAATTGTGTATTGTATATTGTATACAATAAGAAACACGGTATGTAAAGTTAAACAATACATTTAAATTGTAATTGTCTTTTTGCAGAATGCGATTACAATAAATGGGGAACACAATGCCAGAATGATTGTGGTGCTTGTAGAACTGGACCATGTGATTTTGTATCTGGAAAGTGCACTGGTGGTTGTCAAGATGGTTACTACAATACTGATGACTGCAAATCTGGTAATGAACATAACCCGTTATTTGCTTACTTAAAGCTATAACCCTGAACATTTGAGATCAAGACTATGACTCTGGTCCTTCTGAAAAAACCTTCAATATAATGATGTATATTAGGACAATTACCAAGTGTCGTTGGTCGTTTACACATGTGAATAGTGTTAATATATTAGATTTAATGGAAACACATATACTCGGATTCCTGCGTTCATTAAATTAATGTAAACAATATATGAACGCGCTCCGTGCATTTTTATGACCATTTAAACAATATTTTTTGATCATATTACTAACAAAACCAGTCAAAAACTTCCGCTTATTACAAAACTGGTGTGTTTTTTTATTTTATGATATTACAAACGTCTTTTTTCCGACAAATACCGAGAAATACATTATAAATGTAAAAAATGTATTCTGTGATAATGCATGCATATTTATTTAAGTTTTAACTAGATTTGTCATGATTGTTTAAGCAAACACATGAACATAAAATGAGCATAATATATCTTTAAGAATGCTTAATTTGATTTTGCCAATACCTATGTTGCTATTGAATAACACCATTGAATAATGCCTGCACAACATAGATAATGAGACAGAACTTTATCAAACTGCCATAGTTATAGTTTAAGGGACAATGATTTTAATCACATCAAAACATTTCAAACTTATGTTATCGTTTGCGCTCCTTAAATGATATACTTCTTATTAATATTTAATGACACTTTTCAATTTGTATGACGCTAACAGTTAATTAATATCGAATTATACTTTGCAACTCTATATTTACATGAACATAAGTTAAAACACGCCGATAATTCATGAAGTACCGAGACGGGTGTCTAACCTATTGATTATGTCTCTTTTCGTATCAATTTATTCATACAATGCCATTTCTTCAAATATTAATTGCAGAATGTGACGTCGGAACATATGGAATTGATTGTAAAGAGAAATGTGTTTCTCGCTGCTCAAATGCGTGTGACAAGACTAATGGCTTCTGTTTACAATGTCCGTCTGGTTGGAAGGGAAACTTCTGTAAGACAGGTGAGAACGAGGCTTTTACCGACGCGAACATGTATAAACAGTTGTCGGACTATGTAGAATTTTATAAGAGAACAAGGCTCAGATCTTTATTAATAGTGTTTGTGACTGCAGATGCATACGAGATAAGGTCTCTAGCTCCGACCCTTCGTAAAGAATACTTAAATATATTTGTATATTCGGATAATTACCTATTATCGTTGTTCGTTTACAAATGTGAATAGTGTTAATATATTAAATTTAATGGAAACCCATGAATTCGGATTCCTGCGTTCATTAAATTAATGTAAACAATATATGAACGCACTCCGTGCATTTTTATAACCTTACATACTTTGTGTACAGTGCATCTTCGTTAGAATTAAATAAAAAAACTGTATTTAACTATTCTGATGCATAGACCTTTACAGAATACGATGAAATCTGCTGGAAAATATCCTTATTTTATTCATTTCACAGAATGCGCAGACGGTAGATATGGTCAGAAATGTCAGGCAGTATGTAGTACACATTGTATGAATGCAAATTGTAATAAAATAAATGGAGAATGCGTTGGCGGATGTAATGCTGGTTATAAAGGCGGACAATGTGATCAAGGTAATGTCTGTTGTGTAGGTTATAGTGAAATTGATTCTATTTTTTGTTTTTAATTCAGTCAAATGTTCGTGAATTCAACTAAATACATTACATACACTATTGTATTAGTATAGTTATTACTTAGTTTCTAAATTAAAGGAAGAATAGATGTCTCTTTTATCAAAAAAAATGCCATTTCTTATCAAATTATTTAAAGATATTCGGCTCATCATACTAGGGCTGTACGAAGCATCAAAATGCTTCGATAATGATATGTGTAGTTAAAAATCATATGAAAAAAGTGGAGTTCACAGTTTGATGTTTGTATACACGTATTTCAGTATGCTCTGTCGGGACGTATGGTATGAACTGTAACCAAACGTGTAGCGCTTATTGCAGTGATACATGCGATCATAAACTGGGTACTTGTACAAGCTGTAAGGCTGGATGGAAAGGACTTTCTTGTAATACAGGCAAGTGGCCCTTTATTTTTATTGTTATCACGAATTTTCAAGTAAAGCGGAGAAAAAAATGGTACTGACAACTCCTAGACTTTATTTATTCAATCATTATAATTTAGGATTGAGTATATGACACAGCGTAGCGTAACAAATACGCCATCCTTTTAAAGATGTATCTGGCTCATCTGAACTTATTTTTGTTAATGGGCATCATCCAGTATTATTGTTACATAGGCCAAAACATCATTAATAAGAACCATTGCCATGTATAACCATTTTAAACAATCTTTTTTTATCATATTACTAACAGACAAAACCAGTAAAAAACATCAGCTTGTTACAAAACTGGAAGGTTTTTTTAATGTTATGATAATACAAACGTCTTTTTCCGACAAATACAGAGAAATACATTATAAATGTACAGTGTATTCTGTGATAATGCATATTTCTGTTAGTTTTAACTTAATTTTTTCATGATTGTTTAGGCAAACGAATGAACAAAAAAATTAGTATAATACATCTTTCATTATGCTTAATTTGAGTTTGCCAATGCTTATGTTGCTATTGAATAACACCATTCGCCTGCACAGCTTAGATAATGAGACCGAAATCCATCATAGTTATAGTTTAAGGGACAATGATTTTAATCACATCAAAACATTTCAAACTTATGTTATCGTTTGCGCTCCTTAAATGATATACTTCTTATTAATATTTAATGACAATTTTCAATTTGTATGACGCTAACAGTTAATTAATATCGAATTATACTTTGCAACTCTATATTTACATGAACATAAGTTAAAACACGCCGATAATTCATGAAGTACCGAGACGGGTGTCTAACCTATTGATTATGTCTCTTTTCGTATCAATTTATTCATACAATGCCATTTCTTCAAATATTAATTGCAGAATGTGACGTCGGAACATATGGAATTGATTGTAAAGAGAAATGTGTTTCTCGCTGCTCAAATGCGTGTGACAAGACTAATGGCTTCTGTTTACAATGTCCGTCTGGTTGGAAGGGAAACTTCTGTAAGACAGGTGAGAACGAGGCTTTTACCGACGCGAACATGTATAAACAGTTGTCGGACTATGTAGAATTTTATAAGAGAACAAGGCTCAGATCTTTATTAATAGTGTTTGTGACTGCAGATGCATACGAGATAAGGTCTCTAGCTCCGACCCTTCGTAAAGAATACTTAAATATATTTGTATATTCGGATAATTACCTATTATCGTTGTTCGTTTACAAATGTGAATAGTGTTAATATATTAAATTTAATGGAAACCCATGAATTCGGATTCCTGCGTTCATTAAATTAATGTAAACAATATATGAACGCACTCCGTGCATTTTTATAACCTTACATACTTTGTGTACAGTGCATCTTCGTTAGAATTAAATAAAAAAACTGTATTTAACTATTCTGATGCATAGACCTTTACAGAATACGATGAAATCTGCTGGAAAATATCCTTATTTTATTCATTTCACAGAATGCGCAGACGGTAGATATGGTCAGAAATGTCAGGCAGTATGTAGTACACATTGTATGAATGCAAATTGTAATAAAATAAATGGAGAATGCGTTGGCGGATGTAATGCTGGTTATAAAGGCGGACAATGTGATCAAGGTAATGTCTGTTGTGTAGGTTATAGTGAAATTGATTCTATTTTTTGTTTTTAATTCAGTCAAATGTTCGTGAATTCAACTAAATACATTACATACACTATTGTATTAGTATAGTTATTACTTAGTTTCTAAATTAAAGGAAGAATAGATGTCTCTTTTATCAAAAAAAATGCCATTTCTTATCAAATTATTTAAAGATATTCGGCTCATCATACTAGGGCTGTACGAAGCATCAAAATGCTTCGATAATGATATGTGTAGTTAAAAATCATATGAAAAAAGTGGAGTTCACAGTTTGATGTTTGTATACACGTATTTCAGTATGCTCTGTCGGGACGTATGGTATGAACTGTAACCAAACGTGTAGCGCTTATTGCAGTGATACATGCGATCATAAACTGGGTACTTGTACAAGCTGTAAGGCTGGATGGAAAGGACTTTCTTGTAATACAGGCAAGTGGCCCTTTATTTTTATTGTTATCACGACTTTTCAAGTAAAGCGGAGAAAAAAATGGTACTGACAACTCCTAGACTTTATTTATTCAATCATTATAATTTAGGATTGAGTATATGACACAGCGTAGCGTAACAAATACGCCAATCCTTTTAAAGATGTATCTGGCTCATCTGAACCTATTTTTGTTAATGGGCATCATCCAGTATTATTGTTACATAGGCCAAAACATCATTAATAAGAACCATTGCCATGTATAACCATTTTAAACAATCTTTTTTTATCATATTACTAACAGACAAAACCAGTAAAAAACATCAGCTTGTTACAAAACTGGAAGGTTTTTTTAATGTTATGATAATACAAACGTCTTTTTCCGACAAATACAGAGAAATACATTATAAATGTACAGTGTATTCTGTGATAATGCATATTTCTGTTAGTTTTAACTTAATTTTTTCATGATTGTTTAGGCAAACGAATGAACAAAAAAATTAGTATAATACATCTTTAGTTATGCTTAATTTGAGTTTGCCAATGCTTATGTTGCTATTGAATAACACCATTCGCCTGCACAGCTTAGATAATGAGACCGAAATCCATCATAGTTATAGTTTAAGGGACAATGATTTTAATCACATCAAAACATTTCAAACTTATGTTATCGTTTGCGCTCCTTAAATGTTATACTTCTTATTAATATTTAATGACAATTTTCAATTTGTATGACGCTAACAGTTAATTAATATCGAATTATACTTTGCAACTCTATATTTACATGAACATAAGTTAAAACACGCCGATAATTCATGAAGTACCGAGACGGGTGTCTAACCTATTGATTATGTCTCTTTTCGTATCAATTTATTCATACAATGCCATTTCTTCAAATATTAATTGCAGAATGTGACGTCGGAACATATGGAATTGATTGTAAAGAGAAATGTGTTTCTCGCTGCTCAAATGCGTGTGACAAGACTAATGGCTTCTGTTTACAATGTCCGTCTGGTTGGAAGGGAAACTTCTGTAAGACAGGTGAGAACGAGGCTTTTACCGACGCGAACATGTATAAACAGTTGTCGGACTATGTAGAATTTTATAAGAGAACAAGGCTCAGATCTTTATTAATAGTGTTTGTGACTGCAGATGCATACGAGATAAGGTCTCTAGCTCCGACCCTTCGTAAAGAATACTTAAATATATTTGTATATTCGGATAATTACCTATTATCGTTGTTCGTTTACAAATGTGAATAGTGTTAATATATTAAATTTAATGGAAACCCATGAATTCGGATTCCTGCGTTCATTAAATTAATGTAAACAATATATGAACGCACTCCGTGCATTTTTATAACCTTACATACTTTGTGTACAGTGCATCTTCGTTAGAATTAAATAAAAAAACTGTATTTAACTATTCTGATGCATAGACCTTTACAGAATACGATGAAATCTGCTGGAAAATATCCTTATTTTATTCATTTCACAGAATGCGCAGACGGTAGATATGGTCAGAAATGTCAGGCAGTATGTAGTACACATTGTATGAATGCAAATTGTAATAAAATAAATGGAGAATGCGTTGGCGGATGTAATGCTGGTTATAAAGGCGGACAATGTGATCAAGGTAATGTCTGTTGTGTAGGTTATAGTGAAATTGATTCTATTTTTTGTTTTTAATTCAGTCAAATGTTCGTGAATTCAACTAAATACATTACATACACTATTGTATTAGTATAGTTATTACTTAGTTTCTAAATTAAGGGAAGAATAGATGTCTCTTTTATCAAAAAAAATGCCATTTCTTATCAAATTATTTAAAGATATTCGGCTCATCATACTAGGGCTGTACGAAGCATCAAAATGCTTCGATAATGATATGTGTAGTTAAAAATCATATGAAAAAAGTGGAGTTCACAGTTTGATGTTTGTATACACGTATTTCAGTATGCTCTGTCGGGACGTATGGTATGAACTGTAACCAAACGTGTAGCGCTTATTGCAGTGATACATGCGATCATAAACTGGGTACTTGTACAAGCTGTAAGGCTGGATGGAAAGGACTTTCTTGTAATACAGGCAAGTGGCCCTTTATTTTTATTGTTATCACGACTTTTCAAGTAAAGCGGAGAAAAAAATGGTACTGACAACTCCTAGACTTTATTTATTCAATCATTATAATTTAGGATTGAGTATATGACACAGCGTAGCGTAACAAATACGCCATCCTTTTAAAGATGTATCTGGCTCATCTGAACCTATTTTTGTTAATGGGCATCATCCAGTATTATTGTTACATAGGCCAAAACATCATTAATAAGAACCATTGCCATGTATAACCATTTTAAACAATCTTTTTTTATCATATTACTAACAGACAAAACCAGTAAAAAACATCAGCTTGTTACAAAACTGGAAGGTTTTTTTAATGTTATGATAATACAAACGTCTTCTTCCGACAAATACAGAGAAATACATTATAAATGTACAGTGTATTCTGTGATAATGCATATTTCTGTTAGTTTTAACTTAATTTTTTCATGATTGTTTAGGCAAACGAATGAACAAAAAAATTAGTATAATACATCTTTAGTTATGCTTAATTTGAGTTTGCCAATGCTTATGTTGCTATTGAATAACACCATTCGCCTGCACAGCTTAGATAATGAGACCGAAATCCATCATAGTTATAGTTTAAGGGACAATGATTTTAATCACATCAAAACATTTCAAACTTATGTTATCGTTTGCGCTCCTTAAATGTTATACTTCTTATTAATATTTAATGACACTTTTCAATTTGTATGACGCTAACAGTTAATTAATATCGAATTATACTTTGCAACTCTATATTTACATGAACATAAGTTAAAACACGCCGATAATTCATGAAGTACCGAGACGGGTGTCTAACCTATTGATTATGTCTCTTTTCGTATCAATTTATTCATACAATGCCATTTCTTCAAATATTAATTGCAGAATGTGACGTCGGAACATATGGAATTGATTGTAAAGAGAAATGTGTTTCTCGCTGCTCAAATGCGTGTGACAAGACTAATGGCTTCTGTTTACAATGTCCGTCTGGTTGGAAGGGAAACTTCTGTAAGACAGGTGAGAACGAGGCTTTTACCGACGCGAACATGTATAAACAGTTGTCGGACTATGTAGAATTTTATAAGAGAACAAGGCTCAGATCTTTATTAATAGTGTTTGTGACTGCAGATGCATACGAGATAAGGTCTCTAGCTCCGACCCTTCGTAAAGAATACTTAAATATATTTGTATATTCGGATAATTACCTATTATCGTTGTTCGTTTACAAATGTGAATAGTGTTAATATATTAAATTTAATGGAAACCCATGAATTCGGATTCCTGCGTTCATTAAATTAATGTAAACAATATATGAACGCACTCCGTGCATTTTTATAACCTTACATACTTTGTGTACAGTGCATCTTCGTTAGAATTAAATAAAAAAACTGTATTTAACTATTCGGATGCATAGACCTTTACAGAATACGATGAAATCTGCTGGAAAATATCCTTATTTTATTCATTTCACAGAATGCGCAGACGGTAGATATGGTCAGAAATGTCAGGCAGTATGTAGTACACATTGTATGAATGCAAATTGTAATAAAATAATTGGAGAATGCGTTGGCGGATGTAATGCTGGTTATAAAGGCGGACAATGTGATCAAGGTAATGTCTGTTGTGTAGGTTATAGTGAAATTGATTCTATTTTTTGTTTTTAATTCAGTCAAATGTTCGTGAATTCAACTAAATACATTACATACACTATTGTATTAGTATAGTTATTACTTAGTTTTTAAATTAAGGGAAGAATAGATGTCTCTTTTATCAAAATAAATGCCATTTCTTATCAAATTATTTAAAGATATTCATCATACTAGGGCTGTACGAAGCATCAAAATGCTTCGATAATGATATGTGTAGTTAAAAATCATATGAAAAAAGTGGAGTTCACAGTTTGATGTTTGTATACACGTATTTCAGTATGCTCTGTCGGGACGTATGGTATGAACTGTAACCAAACGTGTAGCGCTTATTGCAGTGATACATGCGATCATAAACTGGGTACTTGTACAAGATGTAAGGCTGGATGGAAAGGACTTTCTTGTAATACAGGTAAGTGGCCCTTTATTTTTATTGTTATCGCGACTTTTCAAGTACAGCGGAGAAAACAATGGTACTGACAACTCCTAGACTTTATTTATTCAATCATTATAATTTAGGATTGAGTATATGACACAGCGTAGCGTAACAAATACGCCATCCTTTTAAAGATGTATCTGGCTCATCTGAACCTATTTTTGTTAATGGGCTTCATCCAGTATAATGTTACATAGGCCAAAACATCATTAATAAGAACCATTGCCATGTATAACCATTTTAAACAATCTTTTTTTATCATATTACTAACAGACAAAACAGGTAAAAAACATCAGCTTGTTACAAATCTGGAAGGTTTTTTTAATGTTATGATAATACAAACGTCTTTTTCCGACAAATACAGAGAAATACATTATAAATGTACAGTGTATTCTGTGATAATGCATATTTCTGTGAGTTTTAACTAGATTTTTCATGATTGTTTAGGCAAACGAATGAACAAACAAATGAGTATAATACATCTTTCATTATGCTTAATTTGAGTTTGCAAATGCTTGTGTTGCTGTTGAATAACACCATTCGCCTGCACAGCTTAGATAATGAGACCGAAATCCATCATAGTTATAGTTTAAGGGACAATGATTTTAATCACATCAAAACATTTCAAACTTATGCTATCGTTTGCGCTCCTTAAATTTTATACTTATACAATTTTCAATTTGTATGACGCTAACAGTTAATTAGTATCGAAGGATGTGACTATACTGTTTGAAACGATACTTGTGATTTACTTGTGCTGTGTCGATAAGTATAGACTAAATAAGAGGACATACATTGTACAGTTCTGATTTATTTATTCTTATAATCTATTGCAAATATGAAGTGATCGTAATCATCTAGAATATATATACTGCATAATGCACTGACGGATCTTACGGTATAAACTGTGAACAACAATGTAGCGATAATTGTTTTGATGAGTGTAGCAAATATAGCGGATCCTGCAATTGTTCCCGTGGTTGGCAAGGAGACACGTGTCATGATGGTAATGTCACAATCAAATTTATGTATACACGGTGTTGTTTCATAACAATTCAATTAATATGTTAATGTATGATATCATATTATTTATTCGACCTTCTAAATACGATTATGCTAACTCACAGAAGTGTACACATTTTAAGGGACTAGAATACACATTATGTCAGAGCACATAAATGTTTAAAATAGAATATTATTTTCATTGATCTAAAGTGTAACGAAACTGTTATGAATACGTATATGGTTAAACTTTGTTTCGTGTTATGATAAAGACCAACATTTATAGATTGTTTTGGTCAACAATTTACATAGTAACATGAGTGCTCATTCATTGACTAACCTTTTTTGCGTATGTTCATTCAGTACTTTCTGCCCGAACCAAACCGATTGGATGCCACTTTTCAAACACCATTGGTGCAATTGTTTCCAGTTGGATTTTTTCATGAAAGTTTCCCTGTTCTAATTAACTTCATTGAAACAAAACCATAACTGCAAGTACTCGCAGATTATTTGTCGTTGCAACAACAACAACATGTAATACTTGTTATACGGTAATGTACTTTTTTCATTTTATACGATGTGTACACTTTAATGATGAACAGAATGTAAGGACGGTTCTCATGGAGATGGATGTACTGAGAAATGTGGGCATTGTCAGGATGGTGCTGCATGTAACAAGATAAACGGTACATGTGCAGTTGGTTGCGATGATGGATTCGAAGGCAGTTTGTGTGCCACGCAGAAAGGTAGGTACTGGTTTGTTACCATGGAAAGCGTTCTTGAAACTCCTAGCTGAATTGTATAAATAATTATTCATAAATAAATTTAGTTATCTGCATGGTAATTAAACAATGTGGTATTTACAGCGCATAAAGATATACTTGAGTAACTTTAAGTCAATCAAAAATCTTACATAATTACGTGCAAGATTCATTAAGTCTGGTAAGATTATTACATGTATGCCATTATGGTTGCTGAAATACAGCTGGGCATATTTTCTTCATCTTGTTTTGTCAAAACTCTCGAAAACTGTAAAGTCGCACCAGTATATAGCCGCTATAAGAAATGATCTTGTCTAAAAGTCTATATATAAATATACATATATAAACACGCCTGCTATACTTTAACATCCAAAGTGTGTACCTAATGCACGACTGCAAGTGGAACAGATAGAAAATGTATGTAAGCCTACTTAAGATTGTTAAACTTTTATCCCATAGTATATCTACCATGTGTGTTAAAACTGGACTGAAATGCATAGTGTGCATGTTTTAATGCATGAACACATTTACTTGTAATAGGGCAACGTTATGAAATGTCATTGACCATGATGAATTAAAAACTCTTGTATTGTCTCCTGTGTGTATTGAATGGTAAGTTTTTCGAAGTACACATTAAAGTCTTTGGCCGCTTTATATGTAGTCAACAATATAGAAATATAACTACATGTAAATGTATAATCAATTGAAATTGTTTAAGATACAGCCAATGACGAAGGTTCTTCGCCACCGGTAGCAGCCATAGCAGGAGCTAGTTCAGCCATTGTTGTCATAGCAATAGTAGTCATTGTGGGGATGTTAATTCTACGACGGAGAAGGCAATCGGCGTAAGTTAGTTTTACAGTTATAATTTAACAAATAATGTAAAGCCAGTAACAAATGCAAAGATACAATGCTGATGTACATATTTCTAAATAGTCTGTTTTATTCTATAATAATACAAGCATACTGTGATATTAGTATGTTATTACATATCTTTTTTTTTCATTTTCTATGTACTTACAATTTCACACGAATCATCAATACTCGATATTTGTGTGTAGAAATCGATATATTGATATATAGACGGACCTACTTTTTTACCCGAATTGTGCACAGTGTACTGACGATACAATTTATAAACACATATCAAACTGGTGTAATAAACTTACACATACCTCTATTGTTGAACCTTTAATACGCACAGTGTAAAGCCATGGTAGAGATCTATCAAATGTGTATTTCATTTAGATCTAGATCTACCCATTTTAATGAAGAAATTGAAGAAAAGACACAGAACAATTCGAATGTCTCTGCATTGGTCTGCTAAAAACTGCTTTCAACAGCCAATGCAACAAAAGGTGTATAAGAGTTTCCTTGCGCCCCTGTTCCCTTACATATGTACCCTGAGCTTCCTCAAAAACCTTATATTTTTTGGATTGTTGTTTTCCCGGAGGTTTGTGTGGGGATACACTGTCATATGTATGTGGCGTTCCCTGTAGCAACTTATTTTCTCTCTTTTATACGAAAATACAGGCTCTAAGAAATGTTTTATTTGCGTGATTAGTAGGTGAGACTTGTTTCTTTATGTCTAAGGTCATCTTGTTTATAATCTTTATACACAATAATTATTTAGCCTGAAGAACAGTGCTGATAGCGGTTTTCTTGAAGGGAAAGAAAGTGAATGGCAAAATGTTTCAAATGATGTCGCAGGTATTCATTATTCGTTTATCTTGAGTTGATTTATTAGGCATTCTCTGTAACAACTTAAATCCTTCCTTTACATATGATTTATGTGTACTAAATCAGCTTTGTTGGGGTTTGTTTAATTTTGTTATCTTCCATATCACAAATGTTAGTGATGTAAACCTATTTTTTTCAATTGAAACCAAGTACCTTATTCCGGATACGAACTTACGACAACCAAAATGATATTCGTATGCTTTGTTGATTGTATAACAAGTTGGAAAAAGTTAAAAATGCAATAGAAACACCTTTACAACTTCCATTGCCTGTTATAAAGCAAACAGTAATACTTGATCTATTTCAGACAACTCAATATATGAAAATTCTCATGATTTATTGCATTACACTCCTATTGACAATACAAGAGGGCTCTTAATTTGTACCTCGTACTTGTCAATTCTTGATCTCACAATGAGCTATATTTTAAAATGTCCTAGTTTTGAGTCTCTGTGGATCGTTTGTTTTCATTTATTTTGATATTTTAGATGTACAGCCATATAGCACGAGTGCAGAGGCAGCAAATATTGAGCCACATGAGACGAAGGATGACGGTTATTATGCCTTTGATGGTGATCTAGAGCGTCCAAAGTCGGCTCGAGCCATTATGCTGAATGAGCTTGCAAACTATGTTAAATCCAGGCTAGCCCAGCAAGACTTCTTTGAAACTGAATTCCAGGTCAGTTAAACTTGTTTTGCATGTAGGAACATAATAGTTGGAATGGACTAGTAAAATGCGTAGTTATAAGTTGACCAACTTGGTACAATGCCTTTCATGATGGACAATAATGTAAACAAAATAATAAAGATCTATTTATAACCGTAGTTCAGAGCAACATATCAAGAACTTGGGACAATAACAACGGCCGATGTTTACATACTATCATTTTAGTCACATTTATAAAATATTGAAATTGTTTTAATTGACAGTAATAAATAACTCTATACCTGTTTTAATCGGGCATGTAGTGTTACGTAATTATTGTCCCTCTATAGTCTAGTCTCAATATTCTCATGCGTTAAATTAACTACATGTATAAGCAAGTTCTTGTCTTAGCTGTGAACAAAACTGTAATACATTGAGTGAATATCACTCAAAATGTGAATTTAAAAGTATAAAACTGTAACTACTACAATAATTTCCTTGTATTTTGTAATTTACAGGACATTCCTTGCGGCTTGCAGTATCCTACTCTGGACGCGAAGAAACCAGACAACATGGGCAAAAATAGATACAAGGCATTGTATGCGTGTAAGTTACAAACATACATATATCCTACATGTCTGTAAATCTATGCTTAGTGTATATCAACTTATGAGAGTGAAACAAGAATACTTGCTTCCCTAGTCATGCTTGCAGATAATCTTCTTTGACTTTCATCCCTCGATATAATATATAGTTCGTTCCACTTGTGAATAGAGTAAGCAATTCACCAAATACCAGTGTTGAAATTTCCCACAAAAGTCGTTGAAAGTCGTTATGTATAGAATAAAATAACCTGCTTAATTGATATAATTTACAATAAAGGAAATACGACAGAAATATTAAGTTGTCGTAGGACACATGCACAAGACATTGCCTACCCACGCACATCTTTGTGCATCATTTTGGGTATAGGATCTGCAGGGGGCAAACATCAATGGGAGCAGGGAAGTATGGAATAGCCTGGCTGACCATCAAAAACAAACAAACTAAGAAAGCAAGAGGTCACTGGTCAAAAGGGGGATAAATAAAACAAACACAGAATTAAATTTCGTTTAACAAACCGAGGAATATTGAAGATGAAACAAATATGTATAGACGGTGTTATACTTTTTGTTAATTTACTTTTCTGATAAATATTTAATGTTAGTCCATATATACCATAATTAACGCATATTTAACTTCTCCTTGCAGACGACCATTCACGTGTAATCCTGAAGACGTTACCATCTGAGCCACATTCTGACTACATTAATGCTAGTAACATCAAGGTGAATTGTCCGAATTGTTAATTTATAAGTGCTCTTCTCTTCTGATACATGCTAGGTAAATTGTCATTCTTATGGAAGAGCTAGGCAGCTACAGTAGTGAATGAAACATACGATCAGTAGCAGATCGACTTGACACTTTATGTAATTTCAATAGAGATTGCGAAGAAATATATGTATGACATTACGAATGTCAAAATTGGAACTGAAGAAGTATATCTGCATCAAAAAAGAAAATCACAGAGATTATTCGATTTCATCACTCTTAGTGTGTTTTAAAATGACTCTTTTGACAATATAGAGTATGTATTAACCTACACATATTTCTCTTGCAGGGATATAAAAAAGACGTAGCTTATATTGCCGCTCAAGGTAAAGTGTAACATTTTTTCATATCTTACACTTGTTTCAGTTTTTTTAAAACGTTTGCTCATGTGTTTAACGTCAAAATGTAATGTCTATCTATACAAATATCAAGTGGTACTATGTTGTCCTTTAGGTCCAACTATCAATAATGTTGACGATTTCTGGAGAATGATTTGGGAAAATGACGTTCAATTAATTGCCATGGTAACCAATCTTGTTGAAGAGACGAAGGTAATATTTTATATAGAATATTATACTTATATCACTCGATTTGGTCACATCCTATAAAGAGTATTAGAAACCATGTGTTAATATTGTGCTATGAGTTACCTTCATGAGGGATCTTAATTACTGATTCTAAAATCATCTCAAGCCAGTCAGTAACATTCAAGTTGCTAACTCTGCATTCACAACTGACAGAACCGTTCGTTTACATCAATTGAAATAGAAAATATTTCACCTAGTGTCAGTTCAATTAAAGTGAATCAAAATTACATTATAAATAAGTAATAAGTACTTAACATATAACTTCATGTAATAGAAATGCGCCAATAGAGTGCTTCGAACAAGTTATAATAATAAAATATTGTTTTAAGATATGAAAACACCCAATAAGCCATTGGCTTATCTAACTTGTGGTCATATGTAGATTTTATTTAAGTATTACAAGTGAAACGATGGTAACGTATTCAGAATGTATGCATCTAAAAAGGTTAAATCAACATTACAAATATTGTTAAACAGATGAAATGTATCCAGTATTGGGTAGCGGCTGGCAAAAGCAAGACGTTTGGAAAAGTCACGGTACACACCGAGGCAGAGGAAGAGTTTGCAGAATTCTGTGTTAGACGTTTCCAGATATCATATGAAGTAAGAACTTTTATCATAGACTGTTTAGCATGCTTATATACAGGGTGTTAAGAAAGTTTGTTCACAAAGTTTCAATTTAGATAAAATGAAAAAAATGCTGTGTAAACTAGCTTTATTTCGCATCATGAAAGGTACTGTTTATTTCATGAATATCTGTTTTATTTAGAGCTCTCACACGGTAATCAAATATTGGTTTATAGCAACGTTGTTGGAAAGAGTATTTGAAAAAAAGATACTAAAACTCACAATTTGTGAACCGATGTGCAGCTTTCTGGGATAAATATCAAGAATGATCTCCCTTGATTAGCGGCTTTGTTAAAGCCGGTCCCTCTGATTGGATTGTGTCCCTTCCACGCGAAAATCATACCTGTCAAAATTTGTCAATAATCAATATAGGAGGTGTTGTAAACAATCGATCGATTTTGTAGAACCCGGCTATACTGCTTATTATACTGTTAAATGTGTAAACACAAAAAGGAACAGAATGCATTGTTTTCATTTTATTGATCTGTTTGGTCAATACATAATAACACGGACCTTTATGGTTTATATATATACGTATATATGCCATATGTAGTAAATAAATGATAAGTTCATACAAAACATATTATTCTTTATCAGAAAGCAAAGTATGCTATAATAAATTGAATTTGTTATCATTTCTTTTTAACATACATAACAGCATTTCTACATTCTTGAAATATTTTATTGTGAAGTACAAATATAAATAAAATACAAAATGAATGTCTTAAATGATAAACTTCTAACAGCTACACATACCATCCATGATGGAAAGTTTACTGATTTTAATGATATGTAAAGCATATATCACTGAAACATTTTTATGAACGATCACTGATTGTGTTTAAAAATATGAAAAATATGAAGTGTCAATAAATAGATCTAAAAAAGTTTAAGTAGATAAAACTGTTCTAGCAAGTAGGCCAATAAAAATAATCTGAACTGGTGACATACTTAAAACATAATACTGTTTATATTGGTCAGATATGTCACATTGTAATTGTACACCAATTTATACATATTGTCACATAATATGCAAACATTAATTTAACAGAAAAGGGTACATCCTACTTGGCTAGACCAATATACCATACAGATTTCTCCTAATACTCACAAGAAGATTAAACAAACCCTTATTGATCAATTTATACAACAGTGGAATTCTCAAATGCTACTCTCAAATAAAGGTTTAATATACAATAACCTTAAGACCACCTTAGAACTAGAACAGTACTTTAAATGTCTATCACTTCATGATAGCTTGCACTTCTTTAAATTTCGTACAGCCAACCACAAACTACCCATTGAAACAGGAAGATGGGACGGAACTGACGTCACTGACCGGATATGTACCGCTTGTGACCAAAATGTAATAGGGTCTGAATATCATTATCTTTTTGAATGCTCTTTCTTCTCTCAACTAAGACAAAATCTCCTAGGTGTATTCAGAATGGCCTATTCACGAACTGAAAGTTTTAAGCAGCTAATGGCGAACACTGATACACAAATTTTGAAAAACACGTGCAGATATGTAATTCTTGTTATGCGACATTTTGAGCAAAGGTGATAATTTCTATTTTTAATTTTTTGTTGTAAATTCCAATGCTACGGATGTTATGAATACTTAAATATTGATCATGCGTAAACAAATTAAAACATGTTTGATTACTACTTGTATTGATAATCAATTCATTCAATTCATTGATGTATTATTATTTCTATGTCAGTTTTGTATTAACGTGGAATTGTTAATGTTAATATGCTCTCCCCCGGAACGGAAAATACCGGACATTTGTATTGATGTACTTGTACATATCCCCTTACTGTATACATGTATACGTGGGTGAAATAAAAGTAAAGTTGTTGTAGTTGTTGTACTGAAGTTGACCAGCAAAGTATGTCAACCAAACACAATCCAGATGAAATTAATCCTATTGATGTATACAATTGATTTTGACACCTTATTTATTTATAGTCTGTTGAATAAGTTTGATCAACTTGGGTCTAGATCGAAGGCGGGTAGTCAGTCAAAATTATACATAACATATTTCAAGAGTCTGTAATTTATATGTAAAGGATCTTATGCGGAAATATTCTACCCTTAGTCTCAATCATTGGTATATAAATGGTTCAATCACGCTGAAAACACTAATTGTCTCATGCGGAAAACTTCTTTTCTTAATTTCACCAGATTCCACATATCTAGTAGGTTTAATTCTAAGATATTCGTTACCCTGAAAAAAGACAGATAAATAATGTTTCGTATCAGGTGATATTTCATCTACTTGTGTCGGTAGTATAGATATATTTATTAACCCTACTGAAGTCAGAAAACTCTTCGTCCACTGCCAAGATAAAGGCCTATGATTTGTGACAAAACCCCATTTTCTACTGATGTTATCAACGTGTTAAGTTGCAGTATTTCTAGACGCAGGCAACCAGATAAACAACCACTATATCAATAGAAGGCCATAAACAATAAACACTTCCTGTCGAAAATGATATAATAATCCCTACTGAATGTATGCAACAATTATAGTTTTAATTAAAAAGCACTATAATCGTGATCATTCTATGATTTTTGAATACAATTGGGATGCATTAATTTTCAAATATTATAACAGTTGTAGATGATTTTTGAGTTTTATCAATTTTGCTCACCTTTACCGATTAAAATGTCAAATTATTGTCTCAATACCACACCAATTGTTTATCTCAATGCTATTCTATAAACAGTAATATTTCACCAATTTCTCCCTTATAATGCAATATAATATCATTTTTGCACAAGACAATGTTGAATGCAAACAAAAATCAATAGCACAATACAATTACAATGTCGAAGAGATTCGTTTTCAATGATCATCACAAAATGTACACAAAATCATTTCCATACATTAAAAACAAGCGCGCTCGATGTTAATAACGTAAAGCTTGTATAATCGCTGCATCCGGAATTATCAGAACAGAACAGAACAGAATATTTATTTCGACGTGTACATTGTACATAGTCATCATTTACATATAAATACACAATATAAACACACATATATTGTAATTATCTATAAGCATATACTATAAATCCAAATATATCAAAATTACATAATATACACAATACAAACACAAATATATATACCATTTACATTCAAAGTTTCTTATAAATACAAATATAAATCAAAGGTCAAAGGTGATCAACACAAAACATATTTTTAGAATTATGTTAAGTATAAAATTATAAATAGAATTCTATGCATAAATAGAAACTAAGCAACATTATTTAATAAACTGTTTCTCAACATCAAGGCTTTTTTACAATAAATTGCTAACGGAAGTAGAATGTTTTTATCCTGGCTTTTCAGTAGTTGAATAAATTTTAACATGTTTGGTCTTAAATAAAAATATTGATCAAGGTATTGTTTTCTTAAGTTATTATACAACGGACAGCTGATTATAAAATGATATTCATCTTCAATATCTCTAGTATCACAAAAAATACATAGTCTTTCGTTTCTATCTATTCTATTTCTAGCGTATCTTCCTGTTTGTATTTTAAGGCTATGTGCTGATATTCTTATTCTTGTGATAAAAAAACGTAAATTGTTAGGTATAATATCGAGGTATTGTTCATAATTAAAATCTGATTTACAGTTATTGTACAATATCATAACTGGACTTATATTTTTTCTAAAATGCCAACCCTGAACAAAACAGTCAATTAACCTCTGTTTAAAAACTTATCACTTTAATCAGATGACACGCAGCGCGCGATAAAGCGTACACTGCAATATTGCTAGTGACACGACATTTAAACCTGTACATAGTACCTAGTACAATGATCATGACGCATTTATAGTTTTACAAAAATACCAAGTCAGAATAAACATCACTGTAAACAAGCATTCATTGACAAGTTAAGATGATAAAGTCACTCAAACTTAAATTGGATGAAATAGAAAAACAACTTACCTTAGACGTATTTCTCCTTGAAATTATCCGTTCAAGATAATAATTATCCGGCAAAACATTAACTCTATCAGTATTTGATTCTACGAAATTACTGTTATGTAATAATTCATAATTAATTTCCTTTCGGACACGTAGTGACTTCGAATAAGACATGATTGTACGTTGTTGTATATGCTTTTATTTATCGTCGCCACCGGTTTCCCACATGGGCGACGCCTCCGGAAGAATGTTAGTCATATTAGATTTGGAGGATAGTGCATGATACAGAAGATGCCCCAGTTCCAGAAGCACCCCTGGTTCTTTTACGTGCTCGATGTAAAGCATCATACACGGGACCTCGGTTTTTAAAGTCTCGTCCGAAAGACTGTTAGTACGGTCAGTGATGGAGCGGGGAATCGAACCAGCGATCCCTGGATTACAAGTCCAGCGTTTTACCACTGGACCACTGATCCGCTACATGATTGTACGTACTAATTTCAATGATTTTATATACATATGCTTACGTATACATTCTACGGTGAGTTAAAACAATTATATAATTATAGATGTATTGTACCTTTTCATTTCGATTAATCATAAATGATAGCAACAATAAAATACATGTTTTTGTTTACTCTAACTGTACAGTTTGAGTGTAAATTGTTAGCCATTAAAAATAATAGAAGCGATAATGCTAGTATTATTAACAGTTTGTAGATGAGAAGGATCTTTTAAAAGTACACAGACAATAAATATTTTTTACAATTTTTAATCTCTTTTAATTAAAGCAATTATTGTTAAAGATCAAATGATAACATGTGTTTAATATCATCTACTCATATCATAATTATCACATATATAAAGAAATTAAATTGCCTTAATCAATACAAATTGGTATGCAAATTAACACCTTGGTAGTTACAACAACAACAACACAACAGACGATAATTTAATGAAGAAAATCGAGATTTTTTTTGGACGTAAACTTTTTTAACTTGCAATGGAAGCAAGAAGCAATTAATTGTTTAAAATTATAAAAACTCCATGATAATGTTCATTCAATCAATAAAACAGACATAACTGCTAAAATATTTGCAATTCTTGGAAAATATGATTTATAAGCCCCTAAACTTTTGAAAATGGTCAATTTTACAGATTTTTACTCTATGTTCAATGTAACAGTAGGTGATACTTTAAAAATCAAATTGGAAGCAAGAAGATGTTAAGTTAGAATAAATATTTTTACACTAAATGTAAGAGAATAAATTGAAGAATATTGTCATAACTGCTAAAATATTGCAGTATTAAGACAAAATGTTTAAATTTACGTATGAAAATAATTTCCATCTATAATCTATTGATAAAAACTGGTAGCGCTGGGAACTCGATATCGATTTTCGGGTCATTTTCAAGAGAGACAATCCACTGCGATAAGCCAGCTAAAAGGCACGGAAAGCTGCGTATGTCGAACGTTTTAATACCCTGTACATCAGCCATGATTACTGTTGTTGTACTTATTGATGTTGTACGTCGTTTTTACCGTTCTTTAAATATAATCGACAGCCTGTTAACGAAACAGTGTCCCTGGATTTCCAACCAATACTTACATGTTCTTCCGCAAGTAACTAACAACGTCCCCATATGAAAAAGATGAAATTGCCTCAGTCCGTGATTCTACCAATTTTGTCAATAATTAAATGAATAATTGTTGTCAAAGTCTTCTCAATGTTGTTCAAGGTCTAATACTGTCCAGCGTTAAAAACAATGGTACAGTTTCAAATCAACCAGTGTCAAGTAAATAACGAGAAATGGATAATTAATGCCATTCATTTTCCATCATATTATTTAAAAATTGAAATATAAGCAGAAGTGTACCGTTTTCAACAGACGGACTTATTAGTACGTGTTTATGATTTTTTATCTTGTAAATGCTATTTGTTTCTGAAAACGGGCCAATAAAGCTGGTTTTACGAGTTATGCAGTGCAACACTCGGTCAGCTATTAATAATTTCAGCAGTGATTCTGACCATTGATATGAATTTAAATGACCGTCAATATGTTCCACTCAAACTCATTGTGTACTTAATGCTGTTCATTGTATCGACTTTGTAAATAAATATTACGACTTGACTTTATCAAAGGGACGGGTGGCGATTATATCGTTCACCTCATGGATAATCTGTTCAAGACATTCTAAACCGGGTTAACCTATTGTTTTTGCAAGGGAGCTAAATCATGCAACGATTAAGAAAACGATGCATTTGTTCTAGTCATGTTTACGATATGTCAAACTATAAACTGTTGTATTGTGCAGTTTTATTTACCTTGACCGTATAAATATATTACCTGGACCATTACATTGCAAAATAGGTGTATTGAAATGTTCGTGTTTGTCGATAAGCTTTTCAGAGAAACCCCGCGGTTCTGTTTTGACAACAAGTAACCCAAACAGCAGTTAAAGCTTTACGCAATATTGCATTTCCTTACTTTTACTGGCATGGATCGGTCCTTAAAGTTCATACCCCTGTTCGCGGTCATTCTAACAGCACTATATATATATTAACGCAGGGTGAAGAACGACAGAAAAATATTGTACACTACGCCTACACAGCATGGCCAGATAAAGATGTCCCAAATAGCACATGCAGCCTGCTTCATTTCTGGCAAAAGGTCAGGAAACATGACAAAGACAAATCCAAACCATGGCTGGTACACTGCAGGTATTTGTCTATTGTCTATCAAGTTTAATTTATCTTTGTTATTATTTATTTGCTGTTAAAATATAATTAATGTTTTAGTAAATTGTACTCAACCCAAATTGTTAAACATTTATTTGTTTTATTGTCGAACATACTAGACTGCATGCGTATGGACGACTTTTCTTTTTGAAAAGGTTGACTTTTCATTTGATTTTAATCAGTTATTGTCTAAACATTACTTACGAAACTTCATCAGTAATTCAAATGAATAAAGTATGAGACAACATGTCCAACGGGTTTTAATAACACATTTAATAACATTAAAAATAGCTTAATGACAGTTTATATGCCAGGACATGGAATGCCACACCCATTTTATGCCATGACTTGACCCCAACTTTGAGCTTGATCATGTATTACAGGTGGTCGGTCGGCCATAAGTAACACTGATAATGTACACACTAAAACCTCAATAATAAGACTATCCTTTGAAACCTTGAAAACTGGTATTCTTATTGAGGTGGTCTTAATAGTGAGGTTTCAATAAAGAGCAAAACAGTGAAAATGGAATTGAAAATTGTCTTCTTAATATCGAGGTGGTCTTATTATTGAGATGGTATTTAGGTGAGGTTTTACTGTATTGTAGTGTATTTGACTTCTTTTAATCTTGAATAAAAATGTAACATATGTATACCTCTCAGTGCTGGCGTCGGAAGAACTGGTACATTCATTGCGTTGGATTTTCTGTATGACCAAGGTATAGATACAGGGTATGTGGACATTAACACGTGTGTAAGAAATTTGAGGGACCAACGAGTGAATATGGTACAAATGAAGGTAATTAGATCAATGTTTATGTATATCGCAGTGTTTAAGATCTGATTTGACTTAAATAAAGTAATTTGAATGTTCACTCTATAAGCAAATAACAAATTTTGTATATGAGTCACTGATATTCATGTAAACATGTACTTAATCCAGTCTACTTTAAAAGCAATAAAAGTGGACTCGGTGATGGATGCATTTGACTTGTGTATAGACGGCCTAACATTCTGTCTTGTTTATACCCTTTGTGTATCTCCATCACATGATATTTTTACATCCCACCTTTTTACTCCTTTTGCAGTATATGTATTATATTATACATATACATACACTGCCATCCAAAAGTTTCTTCAAACATTAATATTTTGAATTTCATTACTTTTGTATGCAGAATTTCAAATAAGACATGTATGACCATGAAGTAAAATTAATCCTCCAACTTCTGTGATGGAAAGTTAAGAATTAAAAATGTGCACATCTCAGCAGCAGCACCAATCGGCCATCATCCAAAACCAACATTTGTAGTGTAAATGATCTGACACACATTTGTTTCAGTACAAATTTATAAATACTTCTAAAGAAAATTATTGCTGTGTCAAAAAGCATTTTCAATTTATTGCATGTGGCACAAATATGAAAATACATTAACTGCAATGGGGGTTATCGAAGTGTGTATGAACTTTTGGAGGGAAGCGTATAAAAGGGATATAAGTGGGGAGTTCACCTTGTTACAATCTCCTGTGGTCACATTGATGCAAAGTGTAATTTTCTTCCTTTAAATTTTATTAAGATTGTTTACTGTTTCTGAATCAATACTCATAACATAATTATGTCGTCATTATTTATTTTGATATAGGAACAATACACATATTTGTACAGAATTATGGTGGAAGCCTTGGTATTACGGTCTACACCAATATCTCTGAATGAGTTTGATTCGTATTATACTGATTTATTGACTGTCGACACGAAAACAAACAAAACTAAACTCATGTTGGACTTTGAGGTAAGGGGCGTATGTCGTCGTTTTACATTAATAAGTAATCGCACATCTTTATTAAAATTAATTTAAAGTCAATTTCTAGTTTAATAATATCTTATTGCATTTTATTTTAATACAAAGGGATTGGGTAAAAGTTATCGCAACATTATTGAGGCCCTTTCCCAGAACATTCACGTAATCATTGCAACTGCATGAAAAAAAATGGCAGAAACAATTTTTTAAGTTTGTTTTAAACAGAAAAAGAAAACAAACAGCACTTACAGAAGTAGAAAAACTGAAATAACTATTTACACTGGGTGTGGCCAATATAAATTAAACATCACACATGCATATTATATTATGTACTTGGTAATGTTAACATGTTTGAGCTCTTCAAACAATGATGCACTTTCTGAATAATATACAAGTCAATGTCGATTGCTTCTAACAAAGAGACTAAAAGAACATACATAAAACAGCGATGGTCATCAGATTAAGGTGACTGTCATGTTAAAAAAGGCGGGCAATATTTGATTTCATACAGTCAAACATTGGTTGGAACGTGTCTGGAAAACAGAATTACATCAATAAGCATTTGAATTTAAGATAAACATATGTACGCTACTTGTATGTAGGACGTGTATTCTTGACTTGTTCTACTGTAATTTAGTATTTATAGACTTTGAAAGATAAGTCTGAATATGATTTTATTGCATACGAGTCACTGCAAATTATTATGACTACGTTTGACATTTACTGTGACACAAATGATGATAATACGCAAACCGTCATTTTCAGATGGGAGCTTGTTGAAATATAGAAATATAGCATGATAGTGTATGACACACATTATGAAAATGAAGGAAGCATGAATTTTAATATATGTCAATGTATTTTAAGTCAATGAAAGACGAAGAAATCTTTGTGACAAATCTTGAGGGACTGGAGTATAATGGAACCACAGATATGTATACTAATGCAAAGACTGTGGCAAATAAAGGAAAAAATCGATACAGTAACATCTTAGCGGGTATGTTTGTTCGTGTTTTGGATAATGATGATGTGGTTAATTCCAAGAGATACAATACATTACAATACAAATAGTTTATTGCATTAAACATAACATGTTTCATAGCAACATAATGTACATAATAACAAAAGACACGGTTTTGCTGTTATAAACAGTTATGGTGATAAATATATTGATTAACTGTACGTGTTCAAGTTTCTGACATTAAGGATATATATGATATAGTTAATACATTATCAGTTTCTAACAAGACTAGCATAATAAATGCATTTGGATACATTAATTAGAATATTTCGAGAGGTAGCGGTGCGGTCGTTTACATGACTTAAAGCCCCATTTTATAAAACTATTCTCTGCAGCTGCTCTGTATGGAAATGATATTTAACCTATCAGGGCATAGTTTAAATAATAATTGGTTTGTAATATGAACCTCTTTTCGTCTGATAAAGATTTCTTATTGCAGCTGATGAATTTCGTCCGTTCCTTAGTACACATGTTCCAGGGACCAACAACTACATCAATGCTGTCTACACGCCGGTAAATTACATTTTGCTTATATGACTTGACTGTCCTTAGAGAAATGAAAAACGGTGTACGTTTTGTAGTAGTGTTGTTTCTTACGCCGTTTCATCTATTCACTTCAGTCACTTGACCTAACACTTGTTCTTGTATTTCCAACCAATACTAACCTGTTCTACAGCAAGCTACTGGTAACTTCCGGATATAAATCCGAGTTTGAGGACAAAATGTGTATTATGTTCAGTCAAATCGTCAAGGATAACATATACATCATCCGGTCCCCAGCATACAACCTCTAGATCGACGTGCAACTGATCAACAAACAGAGCCTTAAGTCATGTAATATTAAATAAACAAAATTAAAAAAAACTTATGAAATAACAAAGGTATATTTCATTTAAATACTGTGTCCTATCACTTTTCAATTAATACCTTTTTTTAAATCCTGAATAATCATTACAAAACACAATGGTCACTAAGTAGTACCTGATGATGTGAAGGCCATTGCATCTGCCATAAGCAATACCTGTTATCACAGAGTATATTGCGAGGATGCCATTCATCGCGATATGAATAAACATGTTTGTATTGTGTTCATTTTCGCCGGATTAGTTATTGGAATTTGAATTGAAATGGAATTAAACATGGATGTTCACAAGCAATGTTCGCCCATTAACAAAACAGTTTGCTCGTTGATTGTCTAATTTCTTGTCAGATTTCTGTACACTCTTGTGTCATAAATATCTTTATATATTGAAATTTCAGTGAATTTGTTTTCTAATAAATGTACCATAATATCGGTGCTAAATATATTATTCATTCAATTTTGCATTAAACGTGTAAAAGCATCCTGTTAATATTGCTGTTGCTGTACATTTCCCATAAATGTTGTTTCACAGGCAAGTTTGACTGAACGGTGGTTCAAATTGTTTTGTTCAAAACCATTTTCTTTCCCCTAGAATTACAACGATCTCCATGGCTACCTGGTGACCCAGACACCACTACCAGACACGGCTGTAGATTGTTGTAGACTTGTGATAGAACAAGAAATCCATGTTATAGTTACATTTGATGATGCTGGTGACAATACGGTAATATGACTTGTGTCCTTCAGTTTATTATAGTGTAATAGTTTCCATTATACCTTGACCAATATTTAGTATTTTATACGGTTACTATGACATCCATTAAACGTATATAGCTAGTAATAATGTGTATGGTACTGGTAACTTATTTCAGCCAAATGTTACACCAGTTTACATTTTAATTTCTATTTTATTTGAATTACAGATAAAGAATTCAGTTTGACAATCTGCCATTTTACCAATTTAATTGGCCATTGATATTTATGGGTACATTATTAAAATGTTATATGCCGAAAATTGTTGTGGTTTAATAATGTGCGTGTTAACTAACTGCAGCAAAATGTATGAATATTACTCGGGATTTTGAAAAAAAACCACGGAATCTTTGCCATGATAAATGTTTTGTTTATATTTATCAGCATTTATTTGTCTTGTTAAGGTCGGTGTGTATCTACCAACCTCAGGCACCATCAATGTTGGACCATTTACAGTAACATTTAATTCAGTAGAGGAGAAGGATGGATATGTGATAAGAAGACATACATTCAAATTAAAATCTAAGGTAATTTTATTTTCTTCTTTTAAAAAGCCATGTATGTGCCATAATTACTCCCCTTTTTATCTGTATATTGATATTGCATGGTGAACGGCTTTAATTTGTGCAAATACTATCAGACATAGTCCAATGTAAATGTGTTAGATTTAATTGGCTATGTTGATTGGTTTTAATGCATTTTTATGATATATATCGCTCTTATGGTCACTAAGTTTTGAACAAAAATTCTCTAAACAGGGTTGCTTCGAAAAAAGTGTAAATTGTGTTCTGGTTGTTTTTGTAGGAACAAACAGTGGTGCAGCTTGATTATAAGGGCTGGTCCTTAGGCGTGCCTGTCCCCGAGACGCCATTAAAGATGTTGCAGATGTTACACGAGGTGGATTTACTACAGAGACAGTTTGAGAACAAACCAGTGTTGGCACAATGTGTGTAAGTATTTATTATATTTCTTTGCAATTGTATAATTGTTTCATGATCTGAAATCCAATGAATCTATCCGACTTGGCAAACAAAGTGTCGCTTTGCCTGGCGATAGTTACAGAAAAGTACATTGTTATCTTTCGTAGATATTAGACATAATATGATTACATACAATTATATAAATCGGGATATTTTAGCCAAACCCAACAACTTAGCAAGTAAGTATAAATAAGCGAAATATGTTTAAATAATATCTTATAAAGACTAAATATATATGTATATGACATCTCCATGCTATTTTCTGCCCAGTTTCGTCCTATTGTTGACAGCTGTCTTGACTTGTCCGGCGATATTTTCCATTCATTAATTCCCCCTCCCCACTGTTTGTCCTCTGATTCGCCAAGTTATTCTTATGGTCGGCAAGGCCATTCTTTGCGCCTCTGCTTCCTTACGTATGTACCCTTGAGCCTCATCAAGGGCCTTATATTTGATAGATTGTTGTTTTCCCAGTGGTATGTATGGGGATACTATGTCGTATGTATGTGGCGTTCCCTGTAGCAACTAGTCAATGTCGCCCGTATAAATGTATGTGCGTATATATATCCTTAATTTGGAGTGATCGCAGATACAGCATCTTGGTAATGCGAGGACATTTCAAAACATAATGCAACCATTCCAGCTAAAAAGCTATTGTTAATTAGATTAGCAAAATTATGCACATGAACTTCAGGATCTTAGCTTTACACTGAAACATAACTTGTACCCCGAAAAAGACCAAGTCATAATTTAATTTTGAATGAACCCTATGCATTGGTAGTCGTGCAAAATTTGTTGAGGAACCGTGTTGTAAATATGAAACTTGGTGTTAGATCAAAGAATATTTATGCGGATATATTTGAACAAAATAATTGTCCTTTTCTACTGTTTCTAAATGGGTGACTAAATTTAACAGTGATATATAGTCAGTTGAAAATGTCCCAACATCGGGACGGCTTCGGACTGTGACTGTTAATGATAACAAAAGTGGAATTACTTGTCAGGTCACCAAGACAATGGTTATTTTAACTTAATTGTATAAACTCGAGTCGTGTTGCTAGATGTCATCATGTGTTCAAACTATACTTCACAGTAATGGTGCCGATCGAAGTGGTTTGTTTGTCGTACTGATGAATGTGATAGAACGTGCACGGATAGATGAAGGGGTTTGCATACCACAAGTAATCAGATATCTGAGAACAAGACGGCAAATCATACCCAATTATGTAAGTTCTTGCAAATCGTAATACAAAACGTAAGAAAATTACGCCTTATTATCTAATGTATAGGAACATTGGTTTAGGCTATAGGGCTATATTATAAATCAGACCTTTTTTATACGTTTTCATCACATATTTTTTTCAAATGCTCGACATCATACTTCCTTCTGGTAGTCAGGAGATTGCACGAGTTCTCTCCCTTTTTCCATTCTGTAGGTAATGTGTATATATAAATTATACAACTATAGAATGGATAGAGAGTGAGAACTCATGACAATCTCCGGTGAGTTAAACACACAAACGAGGCTGTACATCGCTTAGTATTTCTATTTGTGGTTAAGATGTACGTTAAATGTCCCTTTTCCCTGTGTAATTATTTCACTTTAAATAGTGCTCATGTTATTTTCTTCCAACCTTCGGCCTATTGATGCCAGCTGCTGTCTTGGCTTGTCCTGTGATGTATTCCATTTATTAAATTCAACCTGTCTGTCCTCTGATTCTCCTGGTTACCACTTATGGTCGACCATGCCATTCATTGTACCCCTGTTCCCTTACGTGTGTACCTTTGAGCCTCCTCAAGTGCCTTATGTTTTTAGATCGTTGTTTTCCGGGAGGTTTGTGTGTAGTGACACAGTCTTATGTATATGGCGTTCCATGTAGCAACATATTATCTCTCTCTTTTTTTATTTCAGGAACAGTATAAATTCTGCCATGACGTCTTCCTCTGTTATGCCGAGAGTAATGCTACATATGCTAACATGTGATCTTATTTAACTGACAATGCAAAATTCATGGTATAACATATGACTATTTGATAGTTGTAATTCGTTCCATTGTAGTTTCCCTACAATTACTACAATTTATTTTACAACAATTCGATTAGACTTTCGTGAATGTGGTTGTAAACAATTTGTGATCAGCCAATGAAATCATGCTTTGGAAAATATTCACCAATAGACGTCGTGTTCATAAACGCGGTATTCTCAACTATTTTAAATCAGCGACTGCAAAAGTATCTTTCCATCCCTGACAGCAACACAACAGAAGCATGTGAGTGGTAAAGGGCATCATCAATAAAAGAATACAGCATTCATATTATATACTAACCTGTTTTTGTAATTCTGATATATAAATTTATGTTAACTTAGTGCGTTTTATGTAATGCCTTTTTGCGCCTACCCGGGTATTAAATTTGATACTACATTACCCCTCATTATAACCAATTTACGAGTATGCGATGTATACGTTTATGTCTTGTGTATAATATTATGTCTTCCATATGTGTTTCTAACGAAAGTTCGTATATTACATGTACATCGTCGGGACATTTGTGACATACATAACATGACAGGCATTCAGTTAGCTTTACGTTTATGTTATATATACAGTGTTACCCCTGTGTCCGTCTGTTCGTCCGATCAATAACTATTGATTCCATTCATATTGGGCGCATAAGCAAAGGATAATGAAATGCAGGTCAACTTCGATTTCGGTTACAATCCAACATGTGTTGGCCCCTTTTCGTCTTAAAAATGGTTTCCGGTCAATAACGCTTGAAATGTCCAGAGCGGGGCATCCGTCTAGTTGTTTATCTGAACTGACGACGTACAGAATCAATATTTTGGTAATTCCCTATGACCAAGATGTCAAAATGTTATTTTCTATCGATACGATACCAATGCTCTGAAATGGAAATACATTACTGCTGGGAACGTATAAAAACAAATATTAACATTTCCATTGATAGAATATAATTAAATACAAAACGTTTTTCGGCGTAGCTGTTTAACATTGATTTTGACCTACATTTTTGACCAACCAAATGTTTTCCTCGAAGCGGGATTTTTAAAATCTGACCAATCATACTTTCACCCAAGAGGTACCAAACGGTGTCTTCGTTCCCCTAAGAGGCACCAAACGGGGTTTTCGATCCCCCAAGAGGCAATAAACGGGGTTTTCGTTCCCCCAAGAGGCACCAAACGGGGGTTTCGTTCCCCCAAGAGGCACCAAACGGGATTTTCGTTCCCAAAGAGGCACCAAACGGGATTTTCGTAAGATGTGCGTTCGTTAGCTGTTCGAATTTTGCCGGAAGTAATTAATATGTTTAAGCATATATATATGTATAAAATGCGAGTGAATCACGCTGCGTGTATCTAACTTTATGTAATTACGGCAAAGATTGGTCGGTTGTTTCAATGTATAGTGCAATATTGTTTTATTTTGTTTAAGTCAAACATTTAAAACACTTCGCTAAGGCATTATACCAACTTGTAAGCCTCTCTAAAAGAATGTTACGGAAATTCTATAATAAGACATTACATGTATATTTTTTATTTGCCAATACATTGATTGTCGTGGTTAAACAGCCAAATAACGTGATGAATGATGTGCGTAAAATAAGCGACTGCAGTTGTAACATTCACACATACTACATTTAAAACGCAAAATGTAAAATTTCATGGACAAGGGATGCAAAATAAAACAATTCAATCAACGATTCATTTTTCATATCAATACAAATTTTAAAACACAATACCATTACAGTTAAAAGATATATTACAGGTACAAAAATGTGAGTGTTAAAGGTACGGAGTATAGTAATATACAAGATATTTTTACTAAAAATATATAATATAGGTGAAGGAAATGTGGACCAGGGAGGGCAATATGTCAAATATAACTACAATTCTAGCTTTATGTATTTATACTTTATTGTTGTTTTTTCCGGAGATCTGCGTGGGGAGGCATTGTCTTATGTATGTGGCTTTCCCTGTAGTTACGTATTCTCTCTCTTTTGTTATATCAATTGTTTTATTGGAATTTATTTTCTATAAATATATGTATGTTTTAACACTATTTCATCGGAAACTATGTTTTATTGTATTTATTCCCTGTTCCTTTGTTGTATATGTGTTTTAACACTTTTTTCATTGAATTCTGTTATTTGTATTTAAACACTCTATCATTGGAATCTACACTTTTTTATTGGAATACATGTTTTATTGTGTTTATGTTTAAATATTCGTTCATTGGAATGTATGTCGTATTGTTTTTGAGTTTAAACACTGTTTCGTTTGTGAAATAATTCATACACACATTTTACATACAATGAACATACTCAACATGTTTTAGCTGGAAGTTGTTCTTATACGCCATGAGGTAATAAATACAACGTGATTAAATACATTAAGTACAATTGTTATAAATCCAAAAAGTTGCATGAACGATACTTTTACCCTCATCCCCATACCATTATAATAGAGCTTTACATTGTTATATATAACTATGTGCGTTACAATATTGGCAGAGGTTTTCCGATTGTCGTTAAACTGAAGCTGTTAGTCGTTCCAGTTTTGCAATACGCAGGGTATCAAAAAAAAGTATATGTTTTATATGTTGTGTGAATACTGAGTTTATTATTATTACCATTCTAATTTGTATAATTTTATTTATATAATATGTATGTAAATTCCGCTTATCTTTAAGTAATAAAATGTGTTTAAACGCAGTTCTTTGATGCTTGGCACGTTATTGTTGTCGGTCACTCATCCGCATTTTTAATTCGAAAAATAACAAGGGTTAAGGACTGTATGCAGAGTGTTTTTCATGTAATGGAGTACCAACGTATGAATAATATGTTATTGTTTACATTCGTGAAATGCCAATATAATTAATTCAAAACGATATTGTTTATTTGGAAATTATTCTATTTTTCTCAGCTTTTGATTCGGTTACACTGTGACCTAAGCGTTTAATCTTTATTAGTTGAACACCTTAGCAAAGATTAGACAATTCGCTTTACAGTTGGGCGCAATTTTACGAATTAAGAGCCATCTTATGTAAGCAGCCAGAATTGATATGTGCCTCAATTTGTACCACGTTGGATGTTGTTCGCTAAACCTATTTTTGCAATGAATGAAGGAGATTTTCAGAAAATGGAACTAGCATATACAATCGGTGCATTTATAAATGATTACGTTTGCACGCATAACAAAAATGCAGAAGTTTCACCAATTTCACAATAACCATTCGATACATTAATGTACATTTTTGGTTTCAATGGTAAGGGACAGCAAACACAACTAAAGGCATATTCAACGCGGTCTGTGTCAATATGCTGTCTCTACCACCACAACGGCTGCAATGTATTTTCACGAGGTGGCATATCAGATTTTGCTTACTTGTTTTGTGATACTCTGAACTTACGGGTACCGTAGTATAGCCATACTATATTTCGGTTACCGCAAGGTGCCCGTGCGTCCGCAGTGTCTTGCTCTTGCTCCGGCGACCGCACGTTGTCTTTACGGATCGAAGATTACCGTAAACATCGCAGTAGTTTTCCTCGAGGTTTCATTCGACACATTATGAATAAACTATTCAATTCTAGCGTTTATATAAATAATAATTCGAATATAAATATGTACGTTTTTAATTGTACAACATTTATTGTATAAATACAGTGATGAGAAATCGTTTGTGTCCATTTGGGATATCCCGGTGACGAGGGTAAACAAACTCAACTCCACAAATAGTTTGTGTTCTTAAAACGATAGCAAGATTATGAATGAACATATGGTTGACTTCCTCGTTTTGTGGTATTATTCAAGTTCAGTGGAGCAAAAGTAAGAATCGCATACGTTTTCTTCGCGGTTTATTTGACACATTACAAATACATCATTCAATTCTAGCTTGTATAAAACAAATAGCAAGACTATAAATATGTACTTTTTAATTGTACAACATTAATTGTATAAATACAGTGATGGGAATCTCAATAGTTTGTAATATTGTAATTTAAAGTCGTGCATTTTTAAAACAGAGTAACAGAACAAGCATTAATCACCCGAACTTTACTGTATTGCATGTTTCCCTAAAACTGTGGCTTATATGACATACAGACAATTTGTTTATGAACATGGTTATATGCAATACACTTTTAAAATATACCATACTAGTCCATGTTCAAAATAAACTCATGTACAGTTTCCATTAGACGATTTAAACATAAATAATGACATACTCTTTATACTTCATTATAAAAAACAATTATTGATATTTATTTCGTGTTTTACTGCGGGATAACGGTGAATTATTAATCAATGAATTCATAGTAAAATTATCGATTGATAATTTCTTGTGAGTTTATCGGAGTACTTTTTCCAAAAGAAAATCCCGATGGAGTACCACAAATACAGTTATCTCCCTGTGTTTAAATTGTAAATAAAGCCATTGTTGTCTCCCTTCTCTGTTTACTTCAATTATCAACTGTCAATTCAGTGGATTTCGGTAAGGTAACGTACACCTTATCGTACGATTAACCAATCAGCGTCAAGCGTACAAACGTTGTTCGGTTGAACAGAAGTTGGTTTAGTGGGTAACGTAATACATGATTGGTTTACACAACATTGATATGCAAATAGCAAAGCCATGTAAGTATGGCTGTGCCGAAAAAGAAGGTCGTATTTGATTTTGTATCCTCCAATTTTGAAGTTTACTGAGACTGCCTGTTAATATATCAGGGTAAGAAATTTCGCATATATGCCTCACTGGAAGACACAGAGTAGAGAGCATACAAACATTAAACAAGATGACAAAGTTAATGTTGCCGTTCCGTCATTTTCGGCTGAACGGAAATGATTTAAAAGTTCATAAAAGTCACCGAATGAAATAAGGTCTCAGTATTTTTTGTTATATTCCCCTACATTTAACTTTAGAACAGATTTGATACGAGGGGCGAGGCGCACATGTTAGATTTTATTTTTATACTGAAACGCAAATAAAATTATTCCTCCTTTTTATTTGTCAATGTGAATAAACAAACAAACATTTGACGATTCATTGTTAGAACACTCCAACAGAACAAACAAAATCGTGGTTTACTTCCTCGTTTTTTTGTTATAATTCAAGGACCAATATATCAAATGTTGAGGTAAGACGTGGTGACCTGTTACACAATAATGCACGCGTATTGAAACGTTTTGTGTCTGGTTTAAAGTAATGTTTGCATTCAACGTTGAACGCAGCTGCTATTTAAAAATACGACAGATGTTGTTTATGTTGTATTATTTGTTGGATTTGTCCGCTGTTCAGGTAAGACCATATAAACAGACGTATTGTGTTATTAATTTTTTTTGTAAATGGATGCGTTGATAGTTGTTTCATAAAATCTGTATAGCCATTACTTAAGTGTTTTTGTTACAAATTCAATGTTTTTTAATCTAGACAATAGATTGTACCATTACGTTTAAAATAACGATTTCTATCCCTAGCTATAATTTGATACTTAAACCGCACAATTTGTAAGCCATTTCCATTTCCCAAAATTGCCCAGTTCAAATAAATCATGAGCATCATCGCGAGATGTTAAATGTTCAATATACGGACATTCCTATAGTTTATGTCAAGTCAAAATTTTATTTATTGTCAAATACTTATATATAACATTAGCCATATATGGCTTTTTGCCATGTTCCCCTCCCTTTCTTTTGTCCTGGTATTAGAATGTGGCTGTCCCCGCTCACTTTTAAAATGTCTCGCAAGGTTCGCAAGTGTCTGTACATGCTATTATTACAAACTATGGTGGGGGTCTGGTAGGATACATTACTTGTAAGGATTTGATAGACTGGATGTTTCCTCTTGTTCAATGTTTTGATTTCCACAATCAATTTACAACGGAAAAATGTGGATATTCAAATAATTTCATCGTTTATCTTTTTTATTTCCTGCAACATTCCAGTCAACAATACACTGATGTGGTTTTATTTCTTCTTTCAAAATCCATCATAAAGTTCTATTGGATTTACAACCTCTTCTTTAAATGACGTCATTTCAAGAAAACACAACATGCGATGTCACTATTTGCAAGCAGAATGCAATATCTACTGCATATGGTCTCTTCGTTTTCATATTGACATATGGGGCACATATTGCTTATTGTCAGTACATAGGCACGTCACACATTACGTTTTCTGGAAACAAATTGCTGAAGGCTATAGTAAAGAGATATTTAATGATAATTACAAAACTGCAATACTTTATTCAATATTCGAAGTGCATTTTGCAGATATATCACAGGTAGGACTATACGCCATAAACGTATTTCCAGAAGGATAATGTATCTCAATACTGGATATAAATGTACATTTGCATGCTGTCTAAAAATGTTCAGCAACTATTTTCTTGTACTTTTCTGGTCGCACGTATTGTATAAGGTACTAAGAATTTAGAAACGAAAACAACATACCGAGTCATTGGAAAGAAATGATTTTATCAAAGCATATTTCGTATCCCATTACTACTTGAAAACAGTTAACCTTCTAGATCACTTGTAGTTACTTTTTATAGTAATACAAAGTTAAAATTTATCGTCTAGTTTCAAATAATCAGAATCTCTTTTCTAACATAAGCGGAAGCGGACACTCAGACTGGATAAAACAATTTAAACGAGTTCATGTTGTAATTGATAATACGATCTTCAACGTAATTGTAAGTATGAACGAAATGATGATCTGTTGAACTGAAAACCTTTCTCTTCTAAACCGAAATTATAAAAAAGCTATCGTATCTAATAATCGGCGAAATTTACGCTCTTGTTCGTTTGTAACAGCGGCATTGTATTCTTGACTAAGAAGTATATTGACGATGGGAATTAATAGTTTGGTAACCAAGGATCTAGTAATCATACAAATGGTCAAAATACATAAATAAACCGTTGAACAATGCTACATACAGAACGTATCTGACATTAGACCGAAGCGCTAAAGATCTTTTCGGCAAAATATCTGTCTAGGATTCATACCAAATATGATTTGCTGCTGAAGTCTCCGAACACTAACTCAATCGATACACATACATTAAATGTGACGTCCTCCTTGCTGAGGCATGGTCATTTTAATAGAATTAAGCTGCAGAACAAACAGTGTTTTATTGCTTCACGGTGTTTTATCCAAATATCTGTTCAGAATGCGTTATATTTATGTTTGACTTTGTGAGTATTTATATTTTATAGGCACTCAAATTCACACAGAGGACACGTACGAGAATATTGTTCAAGAAGAACTTTCTCTGTAGAAAAAACGTACAAGTGTGTTTATGAAACAACGGAATATTTCCGTGGTAACTTTAGGATCCAACCAATGACTTTCATAATTTGAAAACATGCATGATTCGTGGAAACAAGTCGTCAGACGAGAACCACAACCTTTGTTGGTTGTAATGTTGAAGGAATTTTAAAATGAACGAAATTATCAATTTACGAGCATATATTATGCATGTTTACCAAAACCACACTTTTATGTACATGTGTGTTCTAATCAAATATGACAAATAACAGGAGCTTTTTGAAACATACATTATGACCCACTAAAGATACATTGTCAGTGAGAGGATTTTAATTAATACATGTATGACATAGAATTGAGTGGTCTGTGTGATTTAGTCAAATAAAATATATAGTGTCGTTATACAGCATTATACATCAATGCAGATGCAAATATTGTGAAATGAATATGTGACAACAAGTCATTCTAGAAAAAAACAAAAGGGTCATTAGCAAGAAATATGTCACAATTACCGATTCGACAAATATAAAGAAAGAATAAATCTGAAAAGTACACGTTATGTTACACAACAATAGCAATAATGTCGCAGTGATGTTATAAAAGATTACACATGTGAGTGACCAGCTTTGAGAGTTTTAAAGACACTAATTTACATACAACTCACATGTAGTAGAAAGTTTGCCACTTTGCTGATGTCTTTGTATCAAATGCGTGTGCCTGAACATGATATATCAAAACCGTTAACTTGGAAAAAACTGGTTTTGGGTCATTTAGCCATCACAAAATAAAAAGGTATTCTAGATATATAAGATGTGATTAAAGTAATCATGACTGACATGCTTCAAATTCTTTGTTATCTTAATTGTTGTATAACATTACCTATAGATGATAGTATTACATATACCAGCACTAGGAGGCGAACCCATGAAGGAAGACATAAAGTTTAGTCCTTTTTACTCCATTTATTAGGTCAAAAACGTTCAGCAATAACCATGGTTTGCTTATTCCTTCCAGTTCAAACTATTCCTTTCCATTGGCGAAGCCAAATATTCATACAAATATATGGCTTGTGCTGTTTTTGTTAATTATCATAAAATGGAGTTTGACTGTTCCACTCTTTATTCAACCTCGGTATAAAGACCACCTCAATATTAAGACCAGTTTTCAAGGGTGCCAAGGGTGGTCTAATTATTAAGGTTTTACTGTACACATATAATTATTTTTCCTGCAGTACACATTTATAATTAAATCCATCTCCCGAGAGCAACAATCTCTCAATAACAACAACCAAACTTTACCTCTCCCTAAAGGATGCATCATAGCAGGGGTTTCACTGTCTAATAGTATATCATCAAATAAATTAAAACAAGCTGCTGTATTACTGCTTAAAAACTATGACATGTTAGGCGTATTTGCAACTACTATCCTTGCTACATATTGAAATATGTGATAGTTTTCAATTATGTCAAATAATGGACAGTTAGTTGAATAAAAAATATAAAACATACAATTTATCGCATAATTGGGTTCTTTTAAAAGTTTACACCTCTTAATTATTGAAGAGTTTAATAATTTAGTTGATATTAATAGATATATAGTTAGACTGAGAACTATGATGCAATAGTGTTTTAAGTGTATAAGTTTACAAGGTCTAACATACTGTGCATATATTAGATGTACCATGATGTATTTTAAACTTAAGATGAATTGTATATAAATCATATAGATAGCATATTGTATACCAATTGAGCCTATGCTCACAGTGCTGTGTATATCCATTTGTCAGTAAAGTAAAACCTCAATAATAAGACCACCCTTAGGATCCTTGACAACTAATCTTAATATTGAGGCGATCTTAATATTGAGGTTGCATAAAGAGCAATACAGTGAAAATGGGCTTGAAAATTGTGTTTTTAATTTTAAGGTAGTCTTATTCTATAGGTGGTCCTATTATTGAGGTGGACTTTAAATGAGTTTTTACTGTACTAACTTAATATTCTACATTGTTATTTTTATTAGTTTAAAGTTAGTGTTTTACCATAATTTTTACCATAAGAACACAGTTTTAACAAGACTGCACAATTAATTTTACAACTTATCAAGTTATCAATGTTTTTTACTGTAATATAGACCAAATGGTTAAATGTCTTGCACCGTTATTTCATTTTGTAAACTATTTTATTGTGATGTATTATATGTAACATGAGCGAGACTGAGACTCAAATAAATCAATAAAATACAAATTTGACAGCCAGTAACAAACTGCAAACAATCAATAAAGTTAAATGTTGATTATAATACTGTTGGTGTTGCTGCTACCGTTGCCGTTCCTGCTGCTGATTTCTTGTTTTTGTTTCGGTGCTTGACACTATTACTTATACCATTAGCTGTTGTTATTTTCATTGTATGCATGGACAATGTATATAGTGAAACATAATAAGGGAATGCGGATGTAATCTAAAATCGCAGGGGGTAGCTTGAAATCACATTCACGTTATCCCCGTTTCATCTGAATGCGATTTTAGGTTACCATGGGGATAAAATGAAACGGCAGTAGTCTGGTGAGGCAAGGTGAAACACATTGCTTATGAATCTACATTGATAATACTGAATGGATACGAGTTTCTTCAATAAGTTGTTAACATAAACCAACGCCTGTCGTCAAAGTGTACTCCAATTCTTTAGTGGTCTTGTCCTGTTTATGTTGTTATGTTGTATAAAAAGTTCCCACATTTAAAATATTTACCTCCCTTCTTCTTTATCATCAGCCATTTTGATAGCCAAGACTGATAAGCCCTATCAGGAGTAATTTCCAGATATTTGAAATTGAGAATATACCAGGAAAATATTACGTAACAACACTTTTTCTTCAAAATACTGAGCAAACTGCCCACATACGTATAATTAGTAAATTATTTTTATATCTGATTGGTGTATCAACGTTTACATTATATTCCCCATACACTTGAAGGAAATTTGCCTATCAATATGGCCGACAATTCAGAATAAGGGTGGTAAATATTGTAAACTATCTATTATTATTTGTTATTGTTGATATAAAGATATAATGATACTTCCTGTGATGTATGCTTACACTGAACTTGATCATCTTAGTAGGATAATAATATATATCTCGTGGCCACGTCTTAACTATCACGTTCCCACGACATATATATCTCGTGGCCACGACTTACTAACTCGTTCCCACAACTTAGTAGGTCGTGGCCACGACTTAACTATCACGTTCCCACGACATATATATCTCGTGGCCACGACTTAACTATCACGTTCCCACGACATATTTATATCGTGGCCACGACTTAACTATCACGTTCCCACGACATATTATATATCTCGTGGCCACGACATATTATATATCTCGTGGCCACGACTTAACTATCACGTTCCCACGACATATATATCTCGTGGCCACGACTTACTAACTCGTTCCCACAACTTAGTATGTCGTGGCCACGACTTAACTATTACGATCAGTATTTCAGCGTATATATACCGACATTGTTAGATTCATATATACTCAGCACATTTAATAACGCACGATATGGGATTCAACATTTTCATTGACTGACTTTTAGAACACAAGAAAAAACTTGACACGATATTATTGCATGTACTGAATATATAATACATATATGAGCGCCGCTGTACGATTTCCAACCTCTTCTATAAATGACGTCATTTCCAGAAAACGTCACATGTGACGTCACCATGTACTGACAGTAAGCAATATTTGCCCCAAATGGCAATATGAACACGAAATGACCGTATCGAGTAAATATTGTTGAAATGCCGTCACTTACAGTAAAGGTTGTAAATCCCATAGCAGCGCTCAATTATACAATTTATGTGTAATATGAATGAAAAGGAACATAATGAATCGTCAAATATGACCAATATACAAATGTATATGATATGTTACAGTATTCGAACGAATAACGACACATTTAAATGTGTGCCTGTTTAAATTTCTGATTAAATACCTTGGAATATGTACAAACGGTTAGGTATTTCTTCGACATTGAATAAAAATATAATACAGTTAAACCTCATCTAACGACCACCTCAAACAAGACCATCTCCATAATAAGAAATGTTTTCAAGTGTCCCGAGGGCGGTCGCATTATCAAGGTTTTACTGTATATTACAGTTTTAATTTTCAGCCCATGATGATTGGTAATCTGTTGGTTGATGTTTTACAAGTATGCGAAGTGTTCTACTTAACACGACTGAGTATATGAAATTGAAACTGGCGAAGTTCATGACTTTCAAAATTATCAAAAAAGATAATTTCAGCTTATATTCGTGCGTATTTTCAAGTGCATAAGAACAAATAAGGACACAAACTATTTCAACCATGCCAATCACCATTAATAGACATAATCTTCCCTTGTTGAACCTGGTGATCTATCTCATGTAAATGTAGATTTACAATGATATGATGTGATATGAGAGTGTGGAAGTTTGGGATGACACTGTACAATTAACTATGTTTAAGTGATGCGAGTGTTAATAGTTTAGTAGTCGTGATCCGGTAACACATGTACGTGCTCGTAAATAATGTAATTTCCAAGGACCCTTCACGCACAGCTTATCGTGTTAAAGTCCCACTTTAAGAAATATTGATTGCGAAAGTAATTATACTATATACGTAAAATCAGCAATACGTTGCGACAGACAAACGTTTGTAGATGTATCAGATTTAGAAAAGGAAAAGCCGTTGGTCGTTACAACAGTAATTCACGATGAACCGACACAAAGAGATGAGAAAACGGTGTCTTATGTTGATTCTATTCATGTGTTTGATGTTAATTCAATATTCAAGTGAGTACATGTATAAATATTTATATTTATCTACAGCGTACTGTTACGACATATGCGCAATTAATAGTATCACATAGTAACATAAGAAACCGTCTTAGTAAAAATCCGCGTAGTATTTCTCTCATGTTTTTATTAGAAATAGTCAAAGTGAATAAACCTGTACTTTTTATGTCAAAGTTGAATGAACATGATCATTGAACATGAAAATTAACAAATATCAAATACCATTCATTAATGACATACCCATGGATGGATTAGTTTGGCTTTGTTTGGTTATTATCATTTGTAAACAAATAAGACGACAGTAATAACATATTTCTTTCGACGGATCATCATTATACATTAAGATGGATTAGTGATGCATACATAATAAACAAAGAAGTACAATGAATTAGTTTACTATTAAACGATCAGTACTTCTTTAGCGATAAGTTAGTCTGAGCATTCCGCTGTCTCACAACCACCGCCGGGCACGGTATGAGTGGGCCATGTTGGTTGGACCAGAGAGGACTGGCGACCTGTCCTTTTTACAGATGAGTCCCGGTACTGCATATACTATACAAATAGGCGTGCTATGGTGTGGAGAAGGCCAGGGGAGAGCTTCACGCAGCCAACATTGTTGGGCATGACCGTTATGGAGGCGGCTCCGAGATGGTCTGGGGTGGGATCAGCTGGGATGGACGTACATACCTCATTGCCCTTGACTGTACACTGACTGCCCAGCGGTATCGAGATTAGAGTATCGATACCCAGGTACGATTGTATGCTGGTGCAGTGGGTGATGGGTTAATTCTAATGACCGATAATACTCGTCCTTATGTTTCCCATACTGTGCAAGAGTACCTTCAGAGGTAGGATATTGCAAGTCTGGACTAGCCAGACCGATCCCCCGACCTCAATCCCATCGAGCATGTGTGAAATAAGTTACAGGTTCACATTTTGGGCCGACAAGTCTAGCCAAGACGTATACAGGAGCTATGTGTCATGCTGGTCCAATAATTGAGCATCATTCCATAAAGGACCATCAGGAACCTTATAGGGAGCATGAGTATGCGATGGCAAGCTGTAATTAAACACCAACGGGTCACATACTCGAAAATAATCACATACCAGTTCGTTTAGTCAGGTTTTTAGCAAATTCAGAAAACTCGCTTTTTTATCAAAAATCTCTATTTTCAGTGGCTATCCTACTCCAAAGCTTAAAACTAACGTAAAACACAAACAAATTGTAAAACTTTTGCCATCATCAAAAAAGAGAATATTTAATGAAAAGTACAAGCAATTTTCATAACAATATTGCACTTATAAGGTAATACGTGTGCTTGGATATTCTTGGTACTTAGCAAACTTTGAGCAGTATATAACAATAGCATTATATAGTGTATTCATAAATATATTGATTCAAAGACCATCAATCAATTCAATTAATAAAACAATTAAGTAAATTTCTTAACTAATACAGACTGGCATTAGCTGTAAAATGACTAGAATGATTAAATGCATGTACAATGATGTTCAGTCTTGTGTCAAATTTTGCCATTTCAATGCCTCTATTTCGTATTTCGATTTGTTTGATGTCAAAGCATGGGGAGCCGCTATCGCCGTTATTATTTATACTCTTCATAAATGATGTTTTGGAAATCTTTCCTTTAATGACCTTAAAGATAGTGATATAGAGCTTTTGTCCATGTATATGATTTTATTAGCAGATGATATAGTTTTTTTTACTACCAATCCCACAAGTTTACAAGCACAATTAACAAAAAAGGCCCCTGTTTGGCCTATCGTATTAACTCGGTGATAGATCTTGGTTTTAATTTTCTTAGAAATAATTTTGATACAAAATTAACTACTTTCCTCTCTTAAAGAGTATGATTACAGACCAGTTTATACAATAATGGCTTGTTAAGATCAGCTCAATGCCAAAACTTTCAACATATGTTATTTTTAAAGAACATTTTACCTGTGAAAACTATATTACTAGATTACGCAATGAAAACTTTATTAAAACACTTGCTCGTTTTAGACTGTCATCTCACAACCTTGAAATTGAACAAGGTCGATTTAATGGTACTGAACGAGAAAATAGATTTTGCAAATGTTGTAACTTTGATGTTATTGAGAATGAATACCATTTCCTTATGTGTTTCAATTGTTATAGAAACATACGTACTAAATACCATTAAAGCATTAAACAAGCGATACTATTAATGTTCACTACCTGCTTGAACATATTGTACTTTGATATTGAAGTACACTGAACAATTTCTATACAATAGCCTGGTAATTCCATACGTTCTTAAATTTTCCTTCAAACTTGGTTATATTGAATTACGCATTTCAAGGATACCATGCAGGGTCATAATTTATTACAACATTATAACCACCGTTGCATAAATATAAATCGGCATTTGAAATATTACAGACTTGATCATTAATTATTCAGCACCAGTTCGATATCTAAATCCGGGACTTCCGCCATATTGTCCGCTTTCCGCAAATAAAATGCTATACAATTCTTAGCTCTATATGTATACATGTATAATAATGTTTTTTTCTAATAGGAAGTAAAATTTAATAACATCTAAGTACGACATAAATGACACTTGTCGTGTAGTGGATGTGGTTTGCTCTTACATGTATAAAATAGTATTTTTAGGAGGGAAATCACCATCCGTTTTTTCTGCATTTGGTTTTCGAACACAAATCTGTAAGTGCACGTAGTGTACACGTTCACAGTTTTGGATTTGTTCAACCAATAAAAAACCAATGTGCATGGTAAAATGTACTAGGTCGTTATCAATAACAAAATGACCCATAAGCTCATAATGGTAGTCCGACGGGCGGCAGGACGAAGAGTAGGACATCTGATGTTATGCTTCATTAAGTTACATTGATTACGTAACAATATAATAAAATTATATAGATACCAAGCTAAATGCTATAACAAGCTGGCGATAAAACATTAAAATAGTTAAATAATGGCTAAAACCAGCTTTTAAAAATAGGATGATTCAAATGTATTTTGATAATAAAATCTCTGTAAACGGAAACCGGACATTAAATAAGGTTCAAATAGACCTCTGGTTTTCAAGTGCTTTCCTCTAATTACGAACGTTAAATCTATAGTGTTATTTTTGCGCAATATTGTATAATGAAATTGTGTCCCTCGCGTAGTTCTTTGAATATCAAACTTAATTACTAATCCCAAATTCTTTGAAATGGTACGAAGTTCTCTCTTGCTTACGCTCGGTGTAATATATAGATAGTGTTAGGACTACTCGGTCCAGTGTCCTGTTCATGTGACTAAGTTTGGTATCATATCACGTGTCTGCACCATGGTATGTACAGCGTGTTAAAGCAAATCGACGAGGTTCTCGTCAAGCGCGAATTTAATGCATTTTTGGAGAACACTTTGCATATACAGTCGGACTTCGTTTATTCGACAACCCTTTATCCAAAAACTTGCTATTCGAAACCATGTTTTAATCGTATACAAAATAAGTGCGGTTTTAGCCGGGGAAAGTGTACACTTGTGTAAACAAATGTTGAGCTCCTGTCACTTTATAATATAATATACTATAGAAGGGGTATAGGGAGAGAATTCTTGTAGAAATAAAGGTACAGAACACGTGATAATCTCCATTGGTCTCAAACTTCTGTTCAACACGAAACGGGTGTGAGACTTAGGTATTGTACTTAGTAATTGCCAGCTTACCTTTATCAACTACCATGCATAGATCGTCTGACTCCTTATCCGAATGTCGTGAGTTCGAGACCCATTGGGCAGAGTTTGATAACAAATTTCACAATCCCTATATTAGGGTCGATTACTGGTTAAGATCACAGGAATATGTCTTTGAGAATAATTAGTATAAGTTGTAAGAACTTGTATCACTATCAATTTAAAATAAATCAGTTAACATTAAATGCAACTATTTAAATTCAAAATTGTACCTGTCCTATTTACCTATTTGCAGCCAGTTACATGATAATTATATTTTCACAGGTGCAGTCAAATGCCACTTCCACATATGTATGGGAGTAATTTTATATTCTTTCAATGATATCAGTGCATTATGAAAATGCTAATCGTATTTGAAATGCATGTTTTTATTACAACATATTAAAACTAAACAACACACGCCTGTATAGGCAATATTGTAGAGTCAAAGTGATAACACCCGATGGGCTATCCCGGTCGAGTTGATATCTCATGTTACTATCATTTGAAAGGTATCGTATTTCTAATAAATACCTCATTGGCTAACGAAATTCATATCAAGTATTTAACTGAGTAGCTATAACCATAAACTCTCTCACATGTACAATGTACATAGAAACTATAAGTTATATTCAATGAACGTTTAATTAAATTGCATGTTTCGTCAACAGATGATTCATATCGTTTATTCAAGTATTCATTTCTATATCATGACATCAACTTTTAAATAGGATGTTGACTTTTATAACATGACTGTAGTGCGGTTACTTCCCCCGGATGATTTCACTGTGGTACATGCATTGAGCAATAGTTCAGCAAATGAAAATGTTTCCTTGTTCCTAATTGGATACTTGTCAATGTGATTATTCATCTAATTGGATACAATTAAATATCTCTGTAAGAAAATAATGTTCCTTATTAACAGCTGTGAATTTGTTTCACTCTTTAGACCAGAGAAATATAAGGAAGTGTGTGCAAAAAAACTTATAAAACATACGAGTATAGGGAGATCGTGTTTGTTAACAAAACTATCCGATTCCGCGCATGCGCAGATAACTGGTGGGCAAAAGGGTGAAAGGCGGTGGCGCCGTACTATACAACCAATATAGAATGAAAAACACGGCGGTAGCTATTAATTTCTTTAATATTTTACATATTATGCCCAGCTTTCCAACGAAATAAAAATATTGAAAATCAGAGAATGTTTTGGTGTTCATAGTGCTTTTATTAACCTTATCTTAAATTTATATTTAGCATTAAAGCATATTCAGCCTGTATTTTAGTGTCATTCATACACACACATATTAAGACATAGCGGTAGATAAATAAATGTATTTTGCCCATATATGTCCTAATTCAGTCTTTTATTGGTATATAATGTCTAACAGTAATTCTGCTTTAAGAAATGAAGCCCTTTTTCGACAACAAGTGTATCTGTTTTAATTATACCATACTCACTGGTAAGCAACCATGTCAATGCGTGATGCAGTTCTAAACGACGACACGTCATCGATTCGCAACGAAAAATTTAATCGCTTCTCTCTGCTAATGAGGACATGCAGACCATTTCGCTGTATGGTAAGTCTAAACTAATTAATTTCCAGAGACGATCGTGATTTTTCTTGGCTGCGTAATTTAACTTTTGACAGTATGTAATCCTTGCTTATGTATTCAATGTTATGTTATGTTTTCGGAAATTATACGGATAAACAAAATTATTGGCACAATTGCACAACTGAGGTTTAAGAAATATTATTAAATATCATTTATTTTAGTAAATATACTGCAAACGGCAATGGAATAATGCACAACAAGAGTTTTAATGAATTTTATACTCATGTTATATAAAATCATGTGCACTTTTCGATGTAGAATAAAGCTTTGATTTGGTGTTAAATGATGTTATCGATGCCTCAACAAATGTCACCATTACTAAACGAAATCAAATATTATGTCATCGTTTCTAAACAAAGGTGTTATAGATACTAAACTTCCATGGACGTTTCCTATGATGATGGAGAATCTGTTTTCGTTAATACGCTGGAACTAAGTAATATTGTGGTCGTGGAATCGACAGAGATGCAAGCCAGCCCTGAGCAACACACCTTACCTATTGGAATAATTAGCTTACCAATCTGTTTATTGAGAAACACATTGTTATGATCACATTATATATCCCTACCAAACACAGTAAAAGAACGTGATTTAAACTTTACTTTGCCATCACATATTAAAAACTGCAGAAATGACACTTTTTCATGTTAATGATATCGTATACAATGCCTTACTGCCGTCTCAACACTGTCATTCCATAAGTCGCAAAAGCTGCATTTAAACCGGTCATCCTGAAACAGAAGTAAAGGAATAGCGAAACAGGTCGATACAAGTGTATAAAACAAAGTGACTTAAGAATCCCCAATTAAAAATTAATATAAGTACAGTAAAACCTCATGATGCGGCCAACTCGATTTTGCGACCAACTCATTATTACAACCGTTTTTTCCGGACCCGAATTTTTCTCTATATAATTCAATGGTCGCGGAACTCGAAATTGCGGGCAACTCGATATTGCGTAATGCGACCGCTTATTCAGGTCCCGATCAATAATGAAGACACATTTTCAACTCGAAAATACGACCACGTACCGTCCCGAAACGGGCAGTGTGGATTTTAGTCACACCGACAGCGGAGGTTGTTAATTCGGATTTGTTTACGATAATTGATGACACTTTAATCCCCACCAGGGGTCATAAACACACCAAGAGGTGGGTATTTTATTGTTTGGCCCTTTGTGAGACCCTTAATTGAGCAGTTAGCAGTCACATATTTGATTCTACGCTAATTAATCTGTTATACTGTACTTGTTAATTGACGGAAACAACAAATCGTATAAACTTCCGTAATATTATCTGACCAGATTAATCAATCGTGTCTGAATTTGATTTTCATCAGGGACATCTAACCGTTCATATGTCCGTGGTTTCATTTATAAAGACCTACATGAACTTAGCTGATTAAATTTGTTTAAAAGTTCTAAAATGAGTAGACAGAGTTTTCTCTGAAAGACTGTCCAGGAAAAGGTCAGAGGCAACAGGCTGATAAATACATGTATGGCATTGGAAAGACTCACAAACTATGTTTATAGGACACAATAAATGTAATGACAATTTGCTGAGGAAGCAGTTGTAAAATTTACAGCCGTTGGCTATGAAAGTTGAAATTAACATGTTAAAATTACATTCTTGAAGAACAGATACCGCTCAAGCCAGTACTTTCAGTGATAGAACTGTCGTGTCTGTTACATTACCTGTTATTCTCATTAAACTTCTAGTGTTCTTTTTTATATAAACATCATTATATGTACCTATAATATTTGATATGCTTTAATTTTCAGGTTCATTCAATCCTCAAGAGGATGGTGGAATTGGTGGAAGTCTATGAGAATTGTTTTTCCTATTTCATTGTTTATATTGTATTTATCAAAATAAAAATTATATTGTGTTATTAACCTGTTTTCTTCCATTATTTAACTTTTATTTATAATCCCACACATTTATGGGACACAGAAGTATTTAAAATAGCACAAATATCTTGGGAAAAACATAACATTACTAGTACTGATACGCACAATATGACTAAACTCAATAATGAGACCAACTCGATATTAAGACCACTTTATGGCGGACCCATTGGTGGTCTCATTATCGAGTTTTTACTGTACCTTTCTATAAAAACTCATATATTTTATATGCGTACATAAATCACAGCGTGTAGACCACTTATGCGAAATAAGCTATAGTTATAAATGTATAACAATCGATACGTTCTCCGGTTAATCAATTTTTACTTAGATTCTTTTACGTGTTTGAATCACTATTCGTATAGAAATCCTGACCTGGCCGGTTAACGAAGTTTTTTAAACGCTTGACTACCATAATTGAAATCGGGGTCAGCTGAGAAGTAACTCGCCTCCAATTACTTTTAAAGTGGGAAAACTGTCAGTCGCTTGCAGCGGAACCGAGAAATGCACTAGTTGTGAGAAATACAATTGTATTTGATCCCAAGTATATCCTATATAGACTGACAATGTCTGTATATGACATTTAAAGTATCAAAACCATCTCGCACGATTTGTTCAGTAAGGGTGCAAGCAAACGTTAGTAGTCCGGCGGTAAACAATTTCATGGCGTTTGATGCCGAAATGATGCATGCAAGTGCGACGTATACAAATGCATCCATGGTGGTCATTGTGCAAACTGGACGGGCTTGAACAATTTGGATAACTGTGGTAAAAGAAGTATTCATGTCAATGCGAGGTAACTCTGACTTCTTACTCTAGTTTAGGGAATGGAATTCTGATCGTAGATTGAGAAGATTGGCAACAAATATGATAAAATAAGCAATTCGTTCTTAATTTTTTTATAAAAAGAAACACATTAAATTCTAGAATATGTGTACGCTCTTACCATTTTACTAACAGTGATTCGTTATTGATCGCTTGTTATCCTGAAACAAAATTAAAAACGTTTAGAAACTATTCCATTTGCATTAATGCTTTCGTTTAGAGATCATTACATAAAATCCGATTTCGTTGAGACATCATGACACTCTCTGAGAGAAACCATGACATTCGAAGAAAATTTAATCGTAAAGTATACTGTGACCAGGCGTTATTTTTGTGTGAAATTTGTTGTTTTGGCATAATATGGACAATGTTATACTGAAAAAATCAAAGTTGTGATTAAAATGTATGTTTTTAGGCCCTTGAACTGCAATGATAAAATACACTCCAAAGTAAACGATAATAAACGATAATATGACAAAATACCAATTTCACTCGTACTAGTGTAGCCGAAATAAATACTGAAGGACATAGACATGCACTGTGGTTCATACCCTTGCTGAAAAATGAAGAAGAAATATTTGCAGTCACCATTACCACCAGGACAATAAATACACATATATCACATGTTAAACAGTTTGTCAATCAATTTTGTCTTGGCTAGCGCTAGGTTTAAAGAGTTGGTAGTCAGAGTTGATAAATAATTAAATTGTATGGGAATAAATCTTAACGAAATGTATTGGTTTAAATGGAGTCTAATGGATACTTGGTTAGTGCTATCCTATATTTTTACGTAATACATAAAGCATATTATCATTGTTCGGCAGTGTACATTCAACTTCTCTACGAATGACAATGGCTACATAGCCAAGACTCATTGGACTAAATTCCTGTACAGCTCACGTGATACCACTTAATTCTGCATGATTTGTTTGCACACATCATACAACATTTTTAATGGCCTCCGGTAATTTACATGTACGTATTTTATTGTTTGAGACTTATCTTCTTTACAAGACATTTTCGGCATTTTCATACCTTTTGGAAACGGTTCACATTTGTCATTTTCTAAGCATTTTATGAGATGCATCCTCATAGCGGGAATATCAAATCGAACATTGGTGATTTCACAATTGCAGTTAAAGTATAATTTCTGGAATTTGTAGAAGTATGTGCTGCAGGATTTATTGAAGATATTAGAAATAATCCTAATAGTTTAAAATAATGTCTGTCCCTATGTTGTAATGTCCGTCCCCACACTAAATTATTTGCTTTAAAGACTGTATTATCAATTTTAAGAAATAAATTTTACCACATGGACTTTTGACATATATCATAAAATATTTTGGATGATTATAATAGACCAAATATTCTTATATTATCAAAAAGATGCCAAGTATGTGCATTTTTGTTGCAGTAGTATGAAATAAGTATGTCCCTACGAATAAGATGATTAAATATGAAGTTGATTTTTCTTTCTTTCTGGACAAAATAAAGGTTGTCTATTTAGATAAATGTTTCATAAACTTGATGCCTAAAATGACTTTTATTCACACTTAATAATACTATACATTAGGGGATGGACATTACATTGGTTGGTGGGCCTAAGGGTTCCAGTTGTTCCTGTTAATGACAGCTAGCAAGGGCTTCCTTCGCTTTGATTTCTTCTCATTTGGAATTCAGTGCCACGAAATCTTAGAACCCCTTTCTCACATGTTTGCACAACCAACAACTGTGCAAGACTGAATCATAACTTAAAATAATTAGCCTTATAAACAATATGGCGCTGTAACCGGATATCGATTTTCTGCCCACCAGCAATGTTTACATTTTTAAAGCCGGTGCGCGTGACGTCACGGCGGTCTATCCTGTACTATTGCATATTTCCCTTTCCCCGTGCAATATTTTCACATTATATAGTGTTCATGTAATTTTCTGCCCAGTTTCTAACTACTTTTGCCAGCTGTCTTGACTTGTGCTCTGACTTTTCTTTCCATTAATTTCCCCCTCCCCACTGTGTGTCCTCTTTAATTATCCTAGGTATTCCTTGTGGTCAATCAGATCATTCCTTGCGCATCTGTACCCTTACGTATGTACCCTTGAACCTCCTCAAGTACCTCATGTTTAATGGTTTTCCCGGAAGTATGCGTGGGGAGGCACTGTCTTGTGTATGTGGCGTTCCCAATAGCAACTGATCCTCTCTTTTATATTTATTTCTGCGATACTTGTTCAAAGAATTAAACCTGTTTTTTACATACATCAATTACATAAAATATTATTCCGCTTTAATAGTTTGATACTACGAAGTACATTAACTCAACATCAAGGACATCTGATACCATATACTTTAATTTCTTGATCACATGCGGTCTTAAATACAAACTTTCCTTAGGCAAAGCCGCCGTTATTTAATTTCATAAAATTGTTATACATCATCTGCTTTCAAAGGGAGGGTACTACTGCCAGAATAGTCAATGGAAACTGGCGAGTTCAGGGCCCGTTTTACAGAAGAACCTAAGTGAATCTTAAATGTGTGCACTTAAGTTCAAAACTTCGAACGGATGTATTTCCAAAACCACATTAAAACTGTTCGGCTTTTTAATGATAATGACAACAACATATTAATAGTATTCATTTATTACTCTTACTTTTAGCATATATAGCCTGTATGTTAAATACACCAGTTAAGGAAAATGTATTTTAAAGAATAAGGAAAAGATTGCCCCTGACCGGCTGTCTGAGTCTAACAACCCATACTGCCTAAGACCGAATCTCATTTATATGCGAACATGTGTGTATAATGTATGACAACTGCTGCTTCTTGGTTCATTTTCGAGTAAATCTACTAATATGTGATGCGTTTGGTCGACACAAAACCAGATATAAAATCACAACAAAAGGGGGTTGATATGATGATACAAACCATAAACCAGATGCCAATATTATGTTTCTTGGTTGATAACTCGTACCACCACCTTCGCTTAAATGTTATTGCGCGCCATGGAAGAGACACCCATGTGAGCACTGCTATGAAATTTACAACCTCTTCTGTATGTGACGTCATTTAAAGAAAACGCATCAACTGATGTCACTATTTGCAAGCAGGGAACTATGTTTACTCCTTATTGTCACTTCGTTTTCATATTGCCAAATGGGTCAAATATTGCTTTATGTCAATACATGGTGACGTCACAAGCGACGTTTTCTGGAAATGACGTTAGTTAAAAAAGAGGTCGGAAATCGTTCAGCGGCGCTCATATATATATACATTTTATTTCCCTATGTACAAGATGGAAGCTATGGGGGAGAAGTCATTTGTTCATGAACATTTGTTCGCAACTAACTAAAACTACTTTTATTGGTTTCAAAATATTTAGAATGAATACTACCATTATCAAACATGTCTAGCATTTTAATTGTATTTCCTTACTATTCGTTCTGTAAAAATTAATGTGAACAAATAACAACTGATCCTGTTTCTTGAAGTGAATCAACAACCGAACTTGACAAAGTTTAAACAACGGCTTGCTCTTAAATACAGTTAAACCTCATAATCAGTATAATAGTCAATGCAACCACGTTGGGTTGAAATATAACATATTTCTCATATTCCATCTTTTAATTGTGTTGCATCACAATATTGCATTTCTCTATAGTAGTGACGGCGTGATTATCGAAAATAATCGGAAATTTTGAAGTGTTATTTCAACAAGATGACACTATATAGCTCTATTTTCAAATTTTACAGTTATATATAATTGATTTTGATGTATTCAGTCAAATACAAATATTTAAAATACAAATACAAAAACAATATTGATTGAATTGTTTTATGAGATAAGAGTAATGTAAAACCCCATTGATGTTAAATGTAGCAAAAAACTAAATATTTCGATTATTTCCGATTCGATTATCGATACAATTGAAATGTCGTCGCAGGACATCCGACGTCTGCGACAATCGATTATGAACTACAATAATCGATTATAATCGGAGATTTTGAAGTGTCATTTCAATAAGATGACACTATAGCTCCATTTTCAAATTTTACAGTTATATATAATTGATTTCGATGTATTCAGTCAAATACAAATATACAACGTAAAAATACAAAAACTATATTCATTGAATGATAAAATTATTTTATGAGATAAGGGTAATGTAAAACCCCATTGATGTTAAATGTAGTAAAAATAGATGAATACAGTTGTATAAACGAAATTAACTGTCATCATTACTTACACTACAAAAAAAAATTATTTCGATTATTTCCGATTCGAGTATTGATTATGAGTTTTCAAACCGATGCGATAATCGATTATGTAATTTGTCCGATTACCCATCACTTCTCTATACTCTATCAGGGTACAATAGTTGTAGCAAATTTGATGCACTGTATCTCCTTGTCCTATACATTTCGTAAAGCAATAGTTATTTATGATATATGCCTCTAATCTGTCTTCTATTAATCAGCACACTATTGACTGGAAAGCCTACCAGCATTGTATCCTCGAAATTGGAACTTTAAGCGGTCTTCAACAGAAATTAAACGTATTTAAGTGAGAATTGTCATGCTAATAGTTATGACATTCCATGTTCGCTGATCAATATTATTTAATGACAAGTTAAATATTTATCCGTGTCATATTTGAATGAGATTTAAACCGAGACGATGTTATATGACGGAAAGTCCTACACTCATGATATACGCAAATGTAAGGTTTCTAAACAGGTTAGGAATTAGCGATATTAACTGAGTATAACCAACATAACATGTTTGTTCTATTATGTAAAAATGTTTTTAATTATACATGTAAAATTACATATGCATAATCATGGTAATTTTAGTCATTACGAAATGATACAGATTTAGATCGACTGAGAAAGGAAACGGTATCTCAATAATTGGGACCAACCATGAACAAATTAATTTCGTCAGTCAAATAAATTTAGTTAGTCAACAGTTGATATATTTGTCTTGTACCGTGATGTTCTACTGGTAGACCTTTATTAAAAAGTTGGTCGTAAAAGTGCATGTTTTCTGAACCTCAGCTGTATAACAATACACATGACGCTGTATTCACATGTTCACAGTTCATAGGGTGTTCACATGTGAACAGTCCATATCGTGTTCACATGTTCACAGTTCATAGCGCGTTCACAAGTTCACATTCAATATCGTGTTCACATGTTCATAGTTCATAGCGCGTTCACATGTTCACAGTCCATATCGTTTTCACATTTTCACAGTCAATATCGTATTCACATGTTCACAGTTCATAGGGTGTTCACATGTTCACAGTCCATATCGTGTTCACATGTTCACAGTTCATAGCGCGTTCACATGTTCACAGTCAATATCGTGTTCACATGTTCATAGCACGTTCACATGTTCCCAGTTCATATTGTGTTCACATGTTCACAGTTCATAGCGTGTTCACATGTTTACAGTTCAAAGCGCCTTCACATGTTTACAGTTCATAGCGTGTTCACATGTTCACAGTTCATAGCGTGTTCACATGTTTACAGTTCAAAGCGCCTTCACATATTCACAGTCCATATCATGTCAACATGTTTACAGTCCATATCGTGTTCACAGTTCCTTATCTTGTTTATAACTTTCAAATCTGTCTTGTTTTATACTTGTAGCTGCGGACTGCAGTGTTAATACACCCGGTGTTCATATATTTGGATCTGAATGTCAGTATATGTGTCATTGTAAGAACGGTGAAAGTTGTGATAAAGGTACAGGTGAATGTACTGACGGATGTGATACCAGCTGGTTGGGTCCAACATGTCAATACAGTAAGTACAAAATAAATACAGAATATGGTTGTGAAGTATGTGATATATAGTTTGGACCACCATGTCAGTAAAGTAAGTACCTAGTAAATACAGGGTAATGTTGTGTAGAATATGATACCAACTATTTTGGACCACCATGTCAGTAAAGTAAGTACCTAGTAAATGCAGGATAATGTTGTGTAAAATATGATACCAACTAGTTTGGACCACCATGTCAGTACAGTAAGTACCTAGTAAATGCAGGATAATATTGTGTAGAATATGATACCAACTAGTTTGGACAACCATGTCAGTAAAGTAAGTACCTAGTAAAGGATAATGTTGTGTAGAATATGATACCAACTAGTTTGGACCACCAAGTCAGTAAAGTAAGTACCTAGTAAATGCAGAATAATGTCGTGTAGAATATGATACCAACTAGTTTGGACCACCATGTCAGTAAAGTAAGTACCTAGTAAATGCAGGATAATGTTGTGTAGAAAATGATACCAACTAGTTTGGACAACCATGTCAGTAAAGTAAGTACCTAGTAAATGCAGGATAATGTTGTGTAAAATATGATACCAACTAGTTTGGACAACCATGTCAGTAAAGTAAGTACCTAGTAAATGCAGGATAATGTTGTGTAGAATATGATACCAACTAGTTTGGACAACCATGTCAGTACAGTAAGTACCTAGTAAATGCAGGATAATGTTGTGTAAAATATGATACCAACTAGTTTGGACCACCATGTCAGTACAGTAAGTACCTAGTAAATGCAGGATAATGTTGTGTAAAATATGATACCAACTAGTTTGGACCACCATGTCAGTACAGTAAGTACCTAGTAAATGCAGGATCATGTTGTGTAGAATATGATACCAACTAGTTTGGACAACCATGTCAGTAAAGTAAGTACCTAGTAAATGCAGGATAATGTTGTGTAGAATATGATACCAACTAGTTTGGACCACCATGTCAGTACAGTAAGTACCTAGTAAATGCAGGATAATGTTGTGTAGAATATGATACCAACTAGTTTGGACCACCATGTCAGTACAGTAAGTACCTAGAAAATGCAGGATAATGTTGTGTAAAATATGATACCAACTAGTTTGGACCTCCATATCAGTACAGTAAGTACCTAGTAAATGCAGGATAATGTTGTGTAAAATATGATACCAACTAGTTTGGACCTCCATGTCAGTACAGTAAGTACCTAGTAAATGCAGGATAATGTTGTGTAGAAAATGATACCAACTAGTTTGGACCACCATGTCAGTACAGTAAGTACCTAGTAAATGCAGGATAATGTTGTGTAAAATATGATACCAACTAGTTTGGACCACCATGTCAGTACAGTAAGTACCTAGTAAATGCAGGATAATGTTGTGTAAAATATGATACCAACTAGTTTGGACCACCATGTCAGTACAGTAAGTACCTAGTAAATGCAGGATAATGTTGTGTAAAATATGATACCAACTAGTTTGGACAACCATGTCAGTAAAGTAAGTACCTAGTAAATGCAGGATAATGTTGTGTAGAATATGATACCAACTAGTTTGGACCACCATGTCAGTAAAGTAAGTACCTAGTAAATGCAGGATAATGTTGTGTAAAATATGATACCAACTAGTTTGGACCACCATGTCAGTAAAGTAAGTACCTAGTAAATGCAGGATAATGTTGTGTAAAATATGATACCAACTTGTTTGGACCACCATGTCAGTACAGTAAGTACCTAGTAAATGCAGGATAATGTTGTGTAGAATATGATACCAACTAGTTTGGACCACCATGTCAGTAAAGTAAGTACCTAGTAAATGCAGGATAATGTTGTGTAGAATATGATACCAACTTGTTTGGACCACCATGTCAGTACAGTAAGTACCTAGTAAATGCAGGATAATGTTGTGTAGAATATGATACCAACTAGTTTGGACCACCATGTCAGTACAGTAAGTACCTAGTAAATGCAGGATAATGTTGTGTAGAATATGATACCAACTAGTTTGGACCACCATGTCAGTACAGTAAGTACCTAGTAAATGCAGGATAATGTTGTGTAAAATATGATACCAACTAGTTTGGACCACCAAGTCAGTAAAGTAAGTACCTAGTAAATACAGGAAAATGTTGTGTAGAAAATGATACAAACTAGTTTGGACCACCATGTCAGTACAGTAAGTACCTAGTAAATGCAGGATAATGTTGTGTAGAATATGATACCAACTAGTTTGGACCACCTTGTCAGTAAAGTAAGTACCTAGTAAATGCAGGATAATGTTGTGTAAAATATGATACCAACTAGTTTGGACCACCATGTCAGTAGAGTAAGTATATAGTAAATACAGGATCAGACGGTGAGACGGTCTACTACTGCTTTTTATGTTATAGGAGTATTACTTTCTGACGATGTATTGTATTTTTGCAAACAGTTAACAATATGGTAATATATCTGATGATATTGATTATTCTATATCAAAATATGCATAGCAAATGTATTTTCTCACGCGATAGTATAGCAACAGTACAATATATATAAACGCATAAAGGAGTTTAATTTATTGAAAACGTGTTTTATCTACCAAACTTGTATTTAATTATATTTCAACATTTATTTGTTTGCTGTTGAGAGTACTCTAAGACTTAATATGCAACAGCATGCATCATTGCAGTCTGCTGCCAGGTATCTGTCAATTTGAATTAAGGCCAACCACAACGTACAATTATCAATTATAGCGGATATATTTCATACACTTTCCGTAGTCACAAATTACGTTAAGGGTTGTCAATCACTAGTATGACCGAACTTGTAACATGATGGCCGTATTAATAAGCAATGAGATGAGGATGTTGTACAAATACATTTTAGGTGGAACGTTTGGTTTCAAATAACTCTCTATGTTTGAAATATTTAGCCATATGTTTTTACTTCAAATGTTATATTCTCACTTAGTAAAATGAAAGTGAAACAAATTGTTGTATTATGTTGTTTCTAGGAGATATAGCTGAGGGCAAGTATTCAAGACATAACGGTAACATATACCCTCCAAAATATGCTGATAAGGCAACTGATGGAAACACATTAACTTGTAGTTATACCGCTGCACCAACACAGAACACTCCTAAGCCATATTGGAGAGTGTGGTTTTCACAGAATGAAACAATAAGAGACGTTTACATACATACTAGGAATGACCGACTTGGTAAGTCAGTCTATCAATTGATCAAATATACAATCTGATATAATTGTACATTTGAAATTACAAAATTCGGATGCTTAAAAGTAACACCAATTAGCTTACATAAAGTTGTAGCTAAATCACAGTGAATAACCCGATGTGTCTTCGATAGAGGCATCACTCGGCGGAATACACATCGGGTTATACACAGTGTATATGTTCACGTCACGATTATTGTCGCGTATACTATGACATTAAGTACTTAATTACTCTCCCAACGTTCAAAACTTTGATATCTGCAGACTTAAGGTATACGTATGCAGTGTTCACAAAATGCGCATCGAGAAATCACAGAATTTGAATTCGTGAATATGAAATAAAATGTAATGATTATTGCTATCCAATATTTTGTAAACATATCGCTTACAATATTGGACTATTGTATGATTACAGAATATTTTCCTGGTTTTGAAGTCACAGTAGAGTATGTACCTGAAAACAATAAGACCGATAATTATTACATACCAACATATAAACAGACATGTTACCAACACAACGATACTGTACCTGGAAGTATACAAATACATGTACACTGTAAACAAGCTTTGGATGGAAATCAAGTGAGAATTACACTATCAAAAGTAAATTCTCAGCTTGTGTTATGTGATGTTAGAATTGGTGCAGGTAAATATTCAGTTCATGCATAATTATGATATAATCAACTGTTTATGGGCTGTAAAATTGTGTACATGATTAAAACCAAATAGTTACAATAGTATGATTCTGGATTGCATATTTCTGTTACATTGCATATTATGCCTGAAATGATCGGACACTACTGTGTTTAAGCGACAAACAATGTTATATATTAGTACATGAATAATTCTAACAATGATGTATCTAATGCAGGTTGTTTGCTTGTTTGTTTATATTCACTCCGTTTATATTGTTGTTTTATCACTTTATGTTGACAGTTCATGTTTGATAATACGATTTCGTCATTTCTTACATCATGCATGCTAAGTAAGCGAGCAATTATGCATGTAGATTCATGTAGATATCGTATTAATGTACTAGTATATGTTTCGTTTTGTTAAAATAAAAACCTGAGTAGTGATATTATGGAAATCTCTAAAAGGTCAATGGGCGATACCACAATGGTCCTGTAATTGAGTTTTGGTATTAATTTATTCAGACACGCACTTTTGTAAACTTGATTGAACAAGTAACAAACTATTTGCATCACACATGCTATTATTGTTGAATGAATGTTATAAGTTCAAACAAATGAACGGAATTAGAATTTTAATATTTCGTAGTCTTTATTTATTGGTTCTTTCTTTTAACATACGTTCGTGCAACAACTCAAACTATTTTCTAATTAAACTACATCTGCGTTAATTTCAACTTGAACCGATCGTCCTTGTTAAATATATGTCTCGTCTTCATTTGTTTCTATATAATAACGTAAACAAAACTTTCGTCATTATATGTACATTAATTGTGTATGGTATTGTATATCGTATACAATAAGAAACACGATATGTAAAGTTAAACAATACATTTAAATTGTAATTGTCTTTTTGCAGAATGCGATTACAATAAATGGGGAACACAATGCCAGTATGATTGTGGTGCATGTAGAACTGGAACATGTGATGCTGTGTCAGGAAAGTGCTCTGGTGGTTGTCAAGATGGTTACTACAATACTGATGACTGCAAATCTGGTAATGAACATTACCCGTTCTGTGCTTACTTAAGCTATAACCCTGAATATTTGAGATCAGACTATGACTCTGGTCCTTCTGAAAAAACTTTCAATATAATGATGTATATCAGGACAATAACCAAGTGTCGTTGGTCGTTTACAAATGTGAATAGTGTTAATATATTAGATTTAATGGAAACACATATACTCGGATTCCTGCGTTCATTAAATTAATGTAAACAATATATGAACGCGCTCCGTGCATTTTTATGACCATTTAAACAATATTTTTTGATCATATTACTAACAAAACCAGTCAAAAACTTCCGCTTATTACAAAACTGGTGTGTTTTTTTATTTTATGATATTACAAACGTCTTTTTCCGACAAATACAGAGAAATACATTATAAATGTAAAAAATGTATTCTGTGATAATGTATGCATATTTATTTAAGTTTTAACTAGATTTGTCATGATTGTTTAAGCAAACACATGAACATAAAATGAGCATAATATATCTTTAAGAATGCTTAATTTGATTTTGCCAATACCTATGTTGCTATTGAATAACACCATTGAATAATACCTGCACAACATAGATAATGAGACAGAACTTTATCAAACTGCCATAGTTATAGTTTAAGGGACAATGATTTTAATCACATCAAAACATTTCAAACTTATGTTATCGTTTGCGCTCCTTAAATGATATACTTCTTATTAATATTTAATGACACTTTTCAATTTGTATGACGCTAACAGTTAATTAATATCGAATTATACTTTGCAACTCTATATTTACATGAACATAAGTTAAAACACGCCGATAATTCATGAAGTACCGAGACGGGTGTCTAACCTATTGATTATGTCTCTTTTCGTATCAATTTATTCATACAATGCCATTTCTTCAAATATTAATTGCAGAATGTGACGTCGGAACATATGGAATTGATTGTAAAGAGAAATGTGTTTCTCGCTGCTCAAATGCGTGTGACAAGACTAATGGCTTCTGTTTACAATGTCCGTCTGGTTGGAAGGGAAACTTCTGTAAGACAGGTGAGAACGAGGCTTTTACCGACGCGAACATGTATAAACAGTTGTCGGACTATGTAGAATTTTATAAGAGAACAAGGCTCAGATCTTTATTAATAGTGTTTGTGACTGCAGATGCATACGAGATAAGGTCTCTAGCTCCGACCCTTCGTAAAGAATACTTAAATATATTTGTATATTCGGATAATTACCTATTATCGTTGTTCGTTTACAAATGTGAATAGTGTTAATATATTAAATTTAATGGAAACCCATGAATTCGGATTCCTGCGTTCATTAAATTAATGTAAACAATATATGAACGCACTCCGTGCATTTTTATAACCTTACATACTTTGTGTACAGTGCATCTTCGTTAGAATTAAATAAAAAAACTGTATTTAACTATTCTGATGCATAGACCTTTACAGAGTACGATGAAATCTGCTGGAAAATATCCTTATTTTATTCATTTCACAGAATGCGCAGACGGTAGATATGGTCAGAAATGTCAGGCAGTATGTAGTACACATTGTATGAATGCAAATTGTAATAAAATAAATGGAGAATGCGTTGGCGGATGTAATGCTGGTTATAAAGGCGGACAATGTGATCAAGGTAATGTCTGTTGTGTAGTTTATAGTGAAATTGATTCTATTTTTTGTTTTTAATTCAGTCAAATGTTCGTGAATTCAACTAAATACATTACATACACTATTGTATTAGTATAGTTATTACTTAGTTTCTAAATTAAGGGAAGAATAAATGTCTCTTTTATCAAAAAAAATGCCATTTCTTATCAAATTATTTAAAGATATTCGGCTCATCATACTAGGGCTGTACGAAGCATCAAAATGCTTCGATAATGATATGTGTAGTTAAAAATCATATGAAAAAAGTGGAGTTCACAGTTTGATGTTTGTATACACGTATTTCAGTATGCTCTGTCGGGACGTATGGTATGAACTGTAACCAAACGTGTAGCGCTTATTGCAGTGATACATGCGATCATAAACTGGGTACTTGTACAAGCTGTAAGGCTGGATGGAAAGGACTTTCTTGTAATACAGGCAAGTGGCCCTTTATTTTTATTGTTATCACGACTTTTCAAGTAAAGCGGAGAAAAAAATGGTACTGACAACTCCTAGACTTTATTTATTCAATCATTATAATTTAGGATTGAGTATATGACACAGCGTAGCGTAACAAATACGCCATCCTTTTAAAGGTGTATCTGGCTAATCTGAACCTATTTTTGTTAATGGGCATCATCCAGTATTATTGTTACATAGGCCAAAACATCATTAATAAGAACCATTGCCATGTATAACCATTTTAAACAATCTTTTTTTATCATATTACTAACAGACAAAACCAGTAAAAAACATCAGCTTGTTACAAAACTGGAAGGTTTTTTTAATGTTATGATAATACAAACGTCTTTTTCCGACAAATACAGAGAAATACATTATAAATGTACAGTGTATTCTGTGATAATGCATATTTCTGTTAGTTTTAACTTAATTTTTTCATGATTGTTTAGGCAAACGAATGAACAAAAAAATTAGTATAATACATCTTTAGTTATGCTTAATTTGAGTTTGCCAATGCTTATGTTGCTATTGAATAACACCATTCGCCTGCACAGCTTAGATAATGAGACCGAAATCCATCATAGTTATAGTTTAAGGGACAATGATTTTAATCACATCAAAACATTTCAAACTTATGTTATCGTTTGCGCTCCTTAAATGTTATACTTCTTATTAATATTTAATGACACTTTTCAATTTGTATGACGCTAACAGTTAATTAATATCGAATTATACTTTGCAACTCTATATTTACATGAACATAAGTTAAAACACGCCGATAATTCATGAAGTACCGAGACGGGTGTCTAACCTATTGATTATGTCTCTTTTCGTATCAATTTATTCATACAATGCCATTTCTTCAAATATTAATTGCAGAATGTGACGTCGGAACATATGGAATTGATTGTAAAGAGAAATGTGTTTCTCGCTGCTCAAATGCGTGTGACAAGACTAATGGCTTCTGTTTACAATGTCCGTCTGGTTGGAAGGGAAACTTCTGTAAGACAGGTGAGAACGAGGCTTTTACCGACGCGAACATGTATAAACAGTTGTCGGACTATGTAGAATTTTATAAGAGAACAAGGCTCAGATCTTTATTAATAGTGTTTGTGACTGCAGATGCATACGAGATAAGGTCTCTAGCTCCGACCCTTCGTAAAGAATACTTAAATATATTTGTATATTCGGATAATTACCTATTATCGTTGTTCGTTTACAAATGTGAATAGTGTTAATATATTAAATTTAATGGAAACCCATGAATTCGGATTCCTGCGTTCATTAAATTAATGTAAACAATATATGAACGCACTCCGTGCATTTTTATAACCTTACATACTTTGTGTACAGTGCATCTTCGTTAGAATTAAATAAAAAAACTGTATTTAACTATTCTGATGCATAGACCTTTACAGAATACGATGAAATCTGCTGGAAAATATCCTTATTTTATTCATTTCACAGAATGCGCAGACGGTAGATATGGTCAGAAATGTCAGGCAGTATGTAGTACACATTGTATGAATGCAAATTGTAATAAAATAAATGGAGAATGCGTTGGCGGATGTAATGCTGGTTATAAAGGCGGACAATGTGATCAAGGTAATGTCTGTTGTGTAGTTTATAGTGAAATTGATTCTATTTTTTGTTTTTAATTCAGTCAAATTTTCGTGAATTCAACTAAATACATTACATACACTATTGTATTAGTATAGTTATTACTTAGTTTTTAAATTAAGGGAAGAATAGATGTCTCTTTTATCAAAATAAATGCCATTTCTTATCAAATTATTTAAAGATATTCGGCTCATCATACTAGGGCTGTACGAAGCATCAAAATGCTTCGATAATGATATGTGTAGTGATAAATCATATGAAAAAAGTGGAGTTCACAGTTTGATGTTTGTATACACGTATTTCAGTATGCTCTGTCGGGACGTATGGTATGAACTGTAACCAAACGTGTAGCGCTTATTGACGGCGGCCTTCAGGCCGTCGTCTATTTGAATAATTTTTAATCTAGGTACATGGAGTTGCATAATCGAAATGGGAGAAGCCATTGGTATTATGCTTTTTTAAATTGTTCTTACAAAACGTGATTCTAATTATACAGATAAAAAAAGTGTACTAATTGATAATAAAAAAATGTCAAAATATTTAAAATGTATTTTTACCGTTAATAAAAAGCTTTAAAAAATGTTTTACGTATGCTTATAAGAATTTACAACAGCTAGTCACGAAAACGGTTAGGCATCGTGTATTACATAGCTTCGTTTCACAACTACGCTCAATTCATCATCAAAGTTCAGGAAATGGTTCCTAATGCTGTGCACGCAAATTGAAATTGTACTTATAAAAAAGCAAATTGTTAAACAAAAAATGTTAATCCATATTAATAAGTTCATGAATGCAGTTTATAATGTACAAATATAAATACAGTGACCAAACTATGCAATATACATTGCCTTAACTTGACCCATATAAGTTATGTACTGATGGTAATATGTAAACAAAATTCAGCCAATGAAAATTGTCGTTGAAAACGTCATAGCATTTGTTGTTCAAATAACGCATTGGCAGTAAAACGGATTCAGTACATTCGAGATCAAATGCTGATGGTTGAACTGAACTTTTAATTACGTTGTTTTGACATTTTTAGTGGATATTTTTCCCTTTTGATATCCCAATAGTTCTTTTAGATCTGTAAAACTAGAAGTTATAATCATGTATATTTTTAGATCCGTTTCGTTCTATCTACGTTTCGTGTAATCGTTTTTTTTCTTCGTTTCGTGTAAATCGATGCACCAGCATTTTCCCGCGAAACATTATCACCGACCAATGGAAAAAGTCTATTTAATCACGTGGTTTATAGAAGCGTCATTTTCCGCCATATTGGTTGAGTGACCACACAAGAAAACAAAAACAAACATGGTAAGAAGTATTTTAGGTAGTTTTTGTCATGAATTGTGGATGATTCTTACCAGAATTATGGCTTGGTGATGATCATACTTTCTTATTTATTGATAAACAAAATAATAAATCTTCAATATCATGCTTCCTAAAACTTGTGCCGCCGTTTTGATGCTTTGCATCAAAATTAGTCTTGTTGCAGTGATACATGCGATCATAAACTGGGTACTTGTACAAGATGTAAGGCTGGATGGAAAGGACTTTCTTGTAATACAGGTAAGTGGCCCTTTATTTTTATTGTTATCGCGACTTTTCAAGTACAGCGGACAAAACAATGGTACTGACAACTCCTAGACTTTATTTATTCAATCATTATAATTTAGGATTGAGTATATGACACAGCGTAGCGTAACAAATACGCCATCCTTTTAAAGATGTATCTGGCTCATCTGAACCTATTTTTGTTAATGGGCTTCATCCAGTATAATGTTACATAGGCCAAAACATCATTAATAAGAACCATTGCCATGTATAACCATTTTAAACAATCTTTTTTTATCATATTACTAACAGACAAAACAAGTAAAAAACATCAGCTTGTTACAAAACTGGAAGGTTTTTTTAATGTTATGATAATACAAACGTCTTTTTCCGACAAATACAGAGAAATACATTATAAATGTACAGTGTATTCTGTGATAATGCATAGTTCTGTGAGTTTTAACTAGATTTTTCATGATTGTTTAGGCAAACGAATGAACAAACAAATTAGTATAATACATCTTTCATTATGCTTAATTTGAGTTTTCAAATGCTTATGTTGCTGTTGAATAACACCATTCGCCTGCACAGCTTAGATAATGAGACCGAAATCCATCATAGTTATAGTTTAAGGGACAATGATTTTAATCACATCAAAACATTTCAAACTTATGCTATCGTTTGCGCTCCTTAAATTTTATACTTCTTATTAATATTTAATGACAATTTTCAATTTGTATGACGCTAACAGTTAATTAGTATCGAAGGATGTGACTATACTGTTTGAAACGATACTTGTGATTTACTTGTGCTGTGTCGATAAGTATAGACTAAATAAGAGGACATACATTGTACAGTTCTGATTTATTTATTCTTATAATCTATTGCAAATATGAAGTGATCGTAATCATCTAGAATATATATACTGCAGAATGCACTGACGGATCTTACGGTATAAACTGTGAACTACAATGTAGCGATAATTGTTTTGATGAGTGTAGCAAATATAGCGGATCCTGCAATTGTTCCCGTGGTTGGCAAGGAGACACGTGTCATGATGGTAATGTCACAATCAAATTTATGTATACACGGTGTTGTTTCATAACAATTCAATTAATATGTTAATGTATGATATCATATTATTTATTCGACCTTCTAAACACGATTATGCTAACTCACAGAAGTGTACACATTTTAAGGGACTAGAATACACATTATGTCAGAGCACATAAATGTTTAAAATAGAATATTATTTTCATTGATCTAAAGTGTAACGAAACTGTTATGAATACGTATATGGTTAAACTTTGTTTCGTGTTATGATAAAGACCAACATTTATAGATTGTTTTGGTCAACAATTTACATAGTAACATGAGTGCTCATTCATTGACTAACCTTTTTTGCGTATGTTCATTCAGTACTTTCTGCCCGAACCAAACCGATTGGATGCCACTTTTCAAACACCATTGGTGCAATTGTTTCCAGTTGGATTTTTTCATGAAAGTTTCCCTGTTCTAATTAACTTCATTGAAACAAAACCATAACTGCAAGTACTCGCAGATTATTTGTCGTTGCAACAACAACAACATGTAATACTTGTTATACGGTAATGTACTTTTTTCATTTTATACGATGTGTACACTTTAATGATGAACAGAATGTAAGGACGGTTCTCATGGAGATGGATGTACTGAGAAATGTGGGCATTGTCAGGATGGTGCTGCATGTAACAAGATAAACGGTACATGTGCAGTTGGTTGCGATGATGGATTCGAAGGCAGTTTGTGTGCCACGCAGAAAGGTAGGTACTGGTTTGTTACCATGGAAAGCGTTCTTGAAACTCCTAGCTGAATTGTATGAGTAATTATTCATAATTAAATTTAGTTATCTGCATGGTAATTTAAACAATGTGGTATTTACAGCGCATAAAGATATACTTGAGTAACTTTAAGTCAATCAAAAATCTTACATAATTACGTGCAAGATTCATTAAGTCTGGTAAGATTATTACATGTATGCCATTATGGTTGCTGAAATACAGCTGGGCATATTTTCTTCATCTTGTTTTGTCAAAACTCTCGAAAACTGTAAAGTCGCACCAGTATATAGCCGCTATAAGAAATGATCTTGTCTAAAAGTCTATATATAAATATACATATATAAACACGCCTGCTATACTTTAACATCCAAAGTGTGTACCTAATGCACGACTGCAAGTGGAACAGATAGAAAATGTATGTATGCCTACTTAAGATTGTTAAACTTTTATCCCATAGTATATCTACCATGTGTGTTAAAACTGGACTGAAATGCATAGTGTGCATGTTTTAATGCATTAACACATTTACTTGTAATAGGGCAACGTTATGAAATGTCATTGACCATGATGAATTAAAAACTCTTGTATTGTCTCCTGTGTGTATTGAATGGTAAGTTTTTCGAAGTACACATTAAAGTCTTTGGCCGCTTTATATGTAGTCAACAATATAGAAATATAACTACATGTAAATGTATAATCAATTGAAATTGTTTAAGATACAGCCAACGACGAAGGTTCTTCGCCACCGGTAGCAGCCATAGCAGGAGCTAGTTCAGCCATTGTTGTCATAGCAATAGTAGTCATTGTGGGGATGTTAATTCTACGACGGAGAAGGCAATCGGCGTAAGTCAGTTTTACAGTTATAATTTAACAAATAATGTAAAGCCAGTAACAAATGCAAAGATACAATGCTGATGTACATATTTCTAAATAGTCTGTTTTATTCTATAATAATACAAGCATACTGTGATATTAGTATGTTATTACATATCTTTTTTTTTCATTTTCTATGTACTTACAATTTCACACGAATCATCAATACTCGATATTTGTGTGTAGAAATCGATATATTGATATATAGACGGACCTACTTTTTTACCCGAATTGTGCACAGTGTACTGACGATACAATTTATAAACACATATCAAACTGGTGTAATAAACTAACACATACCTCTATTGTTGAACCTTTAATACGCACAGTGTAAAGCCATGGTAGAGATCTATCAAATGTGTATTTCATTTAGATCTAGATCTACCCATTTTAATGAAGAAATTGAAGAAAAGACACAGAACAATTCGAATGTCTCTGCATTGGTCTGCTAAAAACTGCTTTCAACAGCCAATGCAACAAAAGGTGTATAAGAGTTTCCTTGCGCCCCTGTTCCCTTACATATGTACCCTGAGCTTCCTCAAAAACCTTATATTTTTTGGATTGTTGTTTTCCCGGAGGTTTGTGTGGGGATACACATATGTATGTGGCGTTCCCTGTAGCAACTTATTTTCTCTCTTTTATACGAAAATACAGGCTCTAAGAAATTTTTTATTTGCGTGATTAGTAGGTGAGACTTGTTTCTTTATGTCTAAGGTCATCTTGTTTATAATCTTTATACACAATAATTATTTAGCCTGAAGAACAGTGCTGATAGCGGTTTTCTTGAAGGGAAAGAAAGTGAATGGCAAAATGTTTCAAATGATGTCGCAGGTATTCATTATTCGTTTATCTTGAGTTGATTTATTAGGCATTCTCTGTAACAACTTAAATCCTTCCTTTACATATGATTTATGTGTACTAAATCAGCTTTGTTGGGGTTTGTTTAATTTTGTTATCTTCCATATCACAAATGTTAGTGATGTAAACCTATTTTTTTCAATTGAAACCAAGTACCTTATTCCGGATACGAACTTACGACAACCAAAATGATATTCGTATGCTTTGTTGATTGTATAACAAGTTGGAAAAAGTTAAAAATGCAATAGAAACACCTTTACAACTTCCATTGCCTGTTATAAAGCAAACAGTAATACTTGATCTATTTCAGACAACTCAATATATGAAAATTCTCATGATTTATTGCATTACACTCCTATTGACAATACAAGAGGGCTCTTAATTTGTACCTCGTACTTGTCAATTCTTGATCTCACAATGAGCTATATTTTAAAATGTCCTAGTTTTGAGTCTCTGTGGATCGTTTGTTTTCATTTATTTTGATATTTTAGATGTACAGCCATATAGCACGAGTGCAGAGGCAGCAAATATTGAGCCACATGAGACGAAGGATGACGGTTATTATGCCTTTGATGGTGATCTAGAGCGTCCAAAGTCGGCTCGAGCCATTATGCTGAATGAGCTTGCAAACTATGTTAAATCCAGGCTAGCCCAGCAAGACTTCTTTGAAACTGAATTCCAGGTCAGTTAAACTTGTTTTGCATGTAGGAACATAATAGTTGGAATGGACTAGTAAAATGCGTAGTTATAAGTTGACCAACTTGGTACAATGCCTTTCATGATGGACAATAATGTAAACAAAATAATAAAGATCTATTTATAACCGTAGTTCAGAGCAACATATCAAGAACTTGGGACAATAACAACGGCCGATGTTTACATACTATCATTTTAGTCACATTTATAAAATATTGAAATTGTTTTTATTTGACAGTAATAAATAACTCTATACCTGTTTTAATCGGGCATGTAGTGTTACGTAATTATTGTCCCTGTATAGTCTAGTCTCAATATTCTCATGCGTTAAATTAACTACATGTATAAGCAAGTTCTTGTCTTAGCTGTGAACAAAACTGTAATACATTGAGTGAATATCACTCAAAATGTGAATTTAAAAGTATAAAACTGTAACTACTACAATAATTTCCTTGTATTTTGTAATTTACAGGACATTCCTTACGGCTTGCAGTATCCTACTCTGGACGCGAAGAAACCAGAGAACATGGGCAAAAATAGATACAAGGCATTGTATGCGTGTAAGTTACAAACATACATATATCCTACATGTCTGTAAATCTATGCTTAGTGTATATCAACTTATGAGAGTGAAACAAGAATACTTGCTTCCCTAGTCATGCTTGCAGATAATCTTCTTTGACTTTCATCCCTCGATATAATATATAGTTCGTTCCACTTGTGAATAGAGTAAGCAATTCACCAAATACCAGTGTTGAAATTGCCCACAAAAGTCGTTGAAAGTCGTTATGTATAGAATAAAATAACCTGCTTAATTGATATAATTTACAATAAAGGAAATACGACAGAAATATTAAGTTGTCGTAGGACACATGCACAAGACATTGCCTACCCACGCACATCTTTGTGCATCATTTTGGGTATAGGATCTGCAGGGGGCAAACATCAATGGGAGCAGGGAAGTATGGAATAGCCTGGCTGACCATCAAAAACAAACAAACTAAGAAAGCAAGAGGTCACTGGTCAAAAGGGGGATAAATAAAACAAACACAGAATTAAATTTCGTTTAACAAACCGAGGAATATTGAAGATGAAACAAATATGTATAGACGGTGTTATACTTTTTGTTAATTCACTTTTCTGATAAATATTTAATGTTAGTCCATATATACCATAATTAACGCATATTTAACTTCTCCTTGCAGACGACCATTCACGTGTAATCCTGAAGACGTTACCATCTGAGCCACATTCTGACTACATTAATGCTAGTAACATCAAGGTGAATTGTCCGAATTGTTAATTTATAAGTGCTCTTCTCTTCTGATACATGCTAGGTAAATTGTCATTCTTATGGAAGAGCTAGGCAGCTACAGTAGTGAATGAAACATACGATCAGTAGCAGATCGACTTGACACTTTATGTAATTTCAATAGAGATTGCGAAGAAATATATGTATGACATTACGAATGTCAAAATTGGAACTGAAGAAGTATATCTGCATCAAAAAAGAAAATCACAGAGATTATTCGATTTCATCACTCTTAGTGTGTTTTAAAATGACTCTTTTGACAATATAGAGTATGTATTAACCTACACATATTTCTCTTGCAGGGATATAAAAAAGACGTAGCTTATATTGCCGCTCAAGGTAAAGTGTAACATTTTTTCATATCTTACACTTGTTTCAGTTTTTTTAAAACGTTTGCTCATGTGTTTAACGTCAAAATGTAATGTCTATCTATACAAATATCAAGTGGTACTATGTTGTCCTTTAGGTCCAACTATCAATAATGTTGACGATTTCTGGAGAATGATTTGGGAAAATGACGTTCAATTAATTGCCATGGTAACCAATCTTGTTGAAAAGACGAAGGTAATATTTTATATAGAATATTATACTTATATCACTCGATTTGGTCACATCCTATAAAGAGTATTAGAAACCATGTGTTAATATTGTGCTATGAGTTACCTTCATGAGGGATCTTAATTACTGATTCTAAAGTCATCTCAAGCCAGTCAACAACATTTAAGTTGTTAACTCTACATTCACAACTGACAGAACCTTTCGTTTACATCAATTGAAATAGAAAATATTTCACCTAGTGTCAGTTCAATTAAAGTGAATCAAAATTACATTATAAATAAGTAATAAGTACTTATAAGTAACATATAACTACATGTAATAGAAATGCGCCAATAGAGTGCTTCGAACAAGTTATAATAATAAAATATTGTTTTAAGATATGAAAACACCCAATAAGCCATAGGCTTATCTATCTTGTGGTCATATGTATATTTTATTTAAGTATTACAAGTGAAGCGATTGTAACGTATTCAGAATGTATGCATCTAAAAAGGTTAAATCAACATTACAAATATTGTTAAACAGATGAAATGTATCCAGTATTGGGTAGCGGCTGGCAAAAGCAAAACGTTTGGAAAAGTCACGGTACAGACCGAGGCAGAGGAAGAGTTTGCAGAATTCTGTGTTAGACGTTTCCAGATATCATATGAAGTAAGAACTTTTATCATAGACTGTTTAGCATGCTTATATACAGGGTGTTAAATAGTTTGTTCACACAGTTTCAATTTAGATAAAATGAAAACAATGCTGTGTAAACTAGCTTTATTTCGCATCATGAAAGGTACTGTTTATTTCATGAATATCTGTTTTATTTAGAGCTCTCACACGGTAATTAAATATTGGTTTATAGCGACGTTGTTGGAAAGAGTATTTGAAAAAAAGATACTAAAACTCAAAATTTGTGAACCGATGTGCAGCTTTCTGGGATAAATATCAAGAATGATCTCCCTTGATTAGCGGCTTTGTTAAAGCCGGTCCCTCTGATTGGATTGTGTCCCTTCCACGCGAAAACCATACCTGTCAAAATTTGTCAATAATCAATATAGGAGGTGTTGTAAACAATTGATCGATTTTGTAGAACCCGGCTATACTGCTTATTATACTGTTAAATGTGTAAACACAAAAAGGAACAGAATGCATTGTTTTCATTTTATTGATCTGTTTGGTCAATACATAATAACACGGACCATTATGGTTTATATATATACGTATATATGCCATATGTAGTAAATAAATGATAAGTTCATACAAAACATATTATTCTTTATCAGAAAGCAAAGTATGCTATAATAAATTGAATTTGTTATCATTTCTTTTTAACATACATAACAGCATTTCTACATTCTTGAAATATTTTATTGTGAAGTTCAAATATAAATAAAATACAAAATGAATGTCTTAAATGATAAACATTCTAACAGCTACACATACCATCCATGATGGAAAGTTTACTGATTTTAATGATATGTAAAGCATATATCACTGAAACATTTTTATATTGATCATGCGTAAACAAATTAAAACATGTTTGATTACTACTTGTATTGATAATCAATTCATTCAATTCATTGATGTATTATTATTTCTATGTCAGTTTTGTATTAACGTGGAATTGTTAATGTTAATATGCTCTCCCCCGGAACGGAAAATACCGGACATTTGTATTGATGTACTTGTACATATCCCCTTACTGTATACATGTATACGTGGGTGAAATAAAAGTAAAGTTGTTGTAGTTGTTGTACTGAAGTTGACCAGCAAAGTATGTCAACCAAACACAATCCAGATGAAATTAATCCTATTGATGTATACAATTGATTTGACACCTTATTTATTTATAGTCTGTTGAATAAGTTTGATCAACTTGGGTCTAGATCGAAGGCGGGTAGTCAGTCCAAATTATACATAATATTTCAAGAGTCTGTAATTTATATGTAAAGGATCTTATGCGGAATTATTCTACCCTTAGTCTCAATCATTGGTATATAAATGGTTCAATCACGCTGAAAACACTAATTGTCTCATGCGGAAAACTTCTTTTCTTAATTTCACCAGATTCCACATATCTAGTAGGTTTAATTCTAAGATATTCGTTACCCTGAAAAAAGACAGATACATAATGTTTCGTATCAGGTGATATTTCATCTACTTGTGTCGGTAGTATAGATATATTTATTAACCCTACTGAAGTCAGAAATCTCTTCGTCCACTGCCAAGATAAAGGCCTATGATTTGTGACAAAACCCCATTTTCTACTGATGTTATCAACGTGTTAAGTTGCAGTATTTCTAGACGCAGGCAACCAGATAAACAACCACTATATCAATAGAAGGCCATAAACAATAAACACTTCCTGTCGAAAATGATATAATAATCCCTACTGAATGTATGCAACAATTATAGTTTTAATTAAAAAGCACTATAATCGTGATCATTCTATGATTTTTGAATACAATTGGGATGCATTAATTTTCAAATATTATAACAGTTGTAGATGATTTTTGAGTTTTATCAATTTTGCTCACCTTTACCGATTAAAATGTCAAATTATTGTCTCAATACCACACCAATTGTTTATCTCAATGCTATTCTATAAACAGTAATATTTCACCAATTTCTCCCTTATAATGCAATATAATATCATTTTTGCACAAAACAATGTTGAATGCAAACAAAAATCAATAGCACAATACAATTACAATGTCGAAGAGATTCGTTTTCAATGATCATCACAAAATGTACACAAAATCATTTCCATACATTAAAAACAAGCGCGCTCGATGTTAATTAACGTAAAGCTTGTATAATCGCTGCATCCGGAATTATCAGAACAGAACAGAACAGAATATTTATTTCGACGTGTACATTGTACATAGTCATCATTTACATATAAATACACAATATAAACACACATATATTGTAATTATCTATAAGCATATACTATAAATCCAAATATATCAAAATTACATAATATACACAATACAAACACAAATATATATACCATTTACATTCAAAGTTTCTTATAAATACAAATATAAATCAAAGGTCAAAGGTGATCAACACAAAACATATTTTTAGAATTATGTTAAGTATAAAATTATAAATAGAATTTTATGCATAAATAGAAACTAAGCAACATTATTTAATAAACTGTTTCTCAACATCAAGGCTTTTTTACAATAAATTGCTAACGGAAGTAGAATGTTTTTATCCTGGCTTTTCAGTAGTTGAATAAATTTAAACATGTTTGGTCTTAAATAAAAATATTGATCAAGGTATTGTTTTCTTAAGTTATTATACAACGGACAGCTGATTATAAAATGATATTCATCTTCAATATCTCTAGTATCACAAAAAATACATAGTCTTTCGTTTCTATCTATTCTATTTCTAGCGTATCTTCCTGTTTGTATTTTAAGGCTATGTGCTGATATTCTTATTCTTGTGATAAAAAAACGTAAATTGTTAGGTATAATATCGAGGTATTGTTCATAATTAAAATCTGATTTACAGTTATTGTACAATATCATAACTGGACTTATATTTTTTCTAAAATGCCAACCCTGAACAAAACAGTCAATTAACCTCTGTTTAAAAACTTATCACTTTAATCAGATGACACGCAGCGCGCGATAAAGCGTACACTGCAATATTGCTAGTGACACGACATTTAAACCTGTACATAGTACCTAGTACAATGATCATGACGCATTTATAGTTTTACAAAAATACCAAGTCAGAATAAACATCACTGTAAACAAGCATTCATTGACAAGTTAAGATGATAAAGTCACTCAAACTTAAATTGGATGAAATAGAAAAACAACTTACCTTAGACGTATTTCTCCTTGAAATTATCCGTTCAAGATAATAATTATCCGGCAAAACATTAACTCTATCAGTATTTGATTCTACGAAATTACTGTTATGTAATAATTCATAATTAATTTCCTTTCGGACACGTAGTGACTTCGAATAAGACATGATTGTACGTACTAATTTCAATGATTTTATATACATATGCTTACGTATACATTCTACGGTGAGTTAAAACAATTATATAATTATAGATGTATTGTACCTTTTCATTTCGATTAATCATAAATGATAGCAACAATAAAATACATTTTTTTGTTTACTCTAACTGTACAGTTTGAGTGTAAATTGTTAGCCATTAAAAATAATAGAAGCGATAATGCTAGTATTATTAACAGTTTGTAGATGAGAAGGATCTTTTAAAAGTACACAGACAATAAATATTTTTTACAATTTTTAATCTCTTTTAATTAAAGCAATTATTGTTAAAGATCAAATGATAACATGTGTTTAATATCATCTACTCATACCATAATTATCACATATATAAAGAAATTAAATTGCCTTAATCAATACAAATTGGAATGCAAATTAACACCTTGGTAGTTACAACAACAACAACACAACAGACGATAATTTAATGAACAAAATCGAGATTTTTTTTGGACGTAAACTTTTTTAACTTGCAATGGAAGCAAGAAGCAATTAATTGTTTAAAATTATAAAAACTCCATGATAATGTTCATTCAATCAATAAAACAGACATAACTGCTAAAATATTTGCAATTCTTGGAAAATATGATTTAAAAGCCCCTAAACTTTTGAAAATGGTCAATTTTACAGATTTTTACTCTATGTTCAATGTAACAGTAGGTGATACTTTAAAAATCAAATTGGAAGCAAGAAGATGTTAAGTTAGAATAAATATTTTTACACTAAATGTAAGAGAATAAATTGAAGAATATTGTCATAACTGCTAAAATATTGCAGTATTAAGACAAAATGTTTAAATTTACGTATGAAAATAATTTCCATCTATAATCTATTGATAAAAACTGGTAGCGCTGGGAACTCGATATCGATTTTCGGGTCATTTTCAAGAGAGACAATCCACTGCGATAAGCCAGCTAAAAGGCACGGAAAGCTGCGTATGTCGAACGTTTTAATACCCTGTACATCAGCCATGATTACTGTTGTTGTACTTATTGATGTTGTACGTCGTTTTTACCGTTCTTTAAATATAATCGACAGCCTGTTAACGAAACAGTGTCCCTGGATTTCCAACCGATACTTACATGTTCTTCCGCAAGTAACTAACAACGTCCCCATATGAAAAAGATGAAATTGCCTCAGTCCGTGATTCTACCAATTTTGTCAATAATTAAATGAATAATTGTTGTCAAAGTCTTCTCAATGTTGTTCAAGGTCTAATACTGTCCAGCGTTAAAAACAATGGTACAGTTTCAAATCAACCAGTGTCAAGTAAATAACGAGAAATGGATAATTAATGCCATTTATTTTCCATCATATTATTTAAAAATTGAAATTTAAGCAGAAGTGTACCGTTTTTAACAGACGGACTTATTAGTACGTGTTTATGATTTTTTATCTTGTAAATGCTATTAGTTTCTGAAAACGGGCCAATAAAGCTGGTTTTACGAGTTATGCAGTGCAACACTCGGTCAGCTATTAATAATTTCAGCAGTGATTCTGACCATTGATATGAATTTAAATGACTGTCAATATGTTCCACTCAAACTCATTGTGTACTTAATGCTGTTCATTGTATCGACTTTGTAAATAAATATTACGACTTGACTTTATCAAAGGGACGGGTGGCGATCATATCGTTCACCTCATGGATAATCTGTTCAAGACATACTAAACCGGGTTAACCTATTGTTTTTGCAAGGGAGCTAAATCATGCAACGATTAAGAAAACGATGCATTTGTTCTAGTCATGTTTACGATATGTCAAACTATAAACTGTTGTATTGTGCAGTTTTATTTACCTTGACCGTATAAATATATTACCTGGACCATTACATTGCAAAATAGGTGTATTGAAATGTTCGTGTTTGTCGATAAGCTTTTCAGAGAAACCCCGCGGTTCTGTTTTGACAAAAAGTAACCCAAACAGCAGTTAAAGCTTTACGCAAGATTGCATTTCCTTACTTTTACTGGCATGGATCGGTCCTTAAAGTTCATATCCCTGTTCGCGGTCATTCTAACAGCACTATATATATATTAACGTAGGGTGAAGAACGACAGAAAAATATTGTACACTACGCCTACACAGCATGGCCAGATAAAGATGTCCCAAATAGTACATGCAGCCTGCTTCATTTCTGGCAAAAGGTCAGGAAACATGACAAAGAAAAATCCAAACCATGGCTGGTACACTGCAGGTATTTGTCTATTGTCTATCAACTTTAATTTATCTTTGTTATTATTTATTTGCTGTTAAAATATAATTAATGTTTTAGTAAATTGTACTCAACCCAAATTGTTAAACATTTATTTGTTTTAATGTCGAACATACTTGACTGCATGCGTATGGACGACTTTTCTTTTTGAAAAGGGTGACTTTTCATTTGATTGTAATCAGTTATTGTCTAAACATAACTTACGAAACTTCATCAGTAATTCAAATGAATAAGGTATGAGACAAATGATTCAACATGTCCGACGGGTTATAATAACAATTTTAATAACATTAAAAATAGCTTAATGACAGTTTATATGCCAGGACATGGAATGCCACACCCATTTTATGCCATGACTTGACCCCAACTTTGAGCTTGATCATGTATTACAGGTGGTCGGTCGGCCATAAGTAACACTGATAATGTACACACTAAAACCTCAATAATAAGACTATCCTTTGAAACCTTGAAAACTGGTATTCTTATTGAGGTGGTCTTAATATTGAGGTTTCAATAAAGAGCAAAACAGTGAAAATGGAATTGAAAATTGTCTTCTTAATATCGAGGTGGTCTTATTATTGAGGTGGTATTTAGGTGAGGTTTTACTGTATTGTAGTGTATTTGACTTCTTTTAATCTTGAATAAAAATGTAACATATGTATACCTCTCAGTGCTGGCGTCGGAAGAACTGGTACATTCATTGCCTTGGATTTTCTGTATGACCAAGGTATATATACAGGGTATGTGGACATTAACACGTGTGTGAGAAATTTGAGGGACCAACGAGTGAATATGGTACAAATGAAGGTAATTAGATCAATGTTTATGTATATCGCAGTGTTTAAGATCTGATTTGACTTAAATAAAGTAATTTGAATGTTCACTCTAATAAGCAAATAACAAATTTTGTATATGAGTCACTGACATTTATGTAAGTGGACTCGGTGATGGTTGCATTTGGCTTGTGTATAGACGGTCTAACATTCTGTCTTGTTTATACCCTTTGTGTATCTCCATCACAGAAGAGTTTTACATCCCACCTTTTTACCCCTTCTGCAGTATATGTATTATATTATACATATACATACACTGCCACCCAAAAGTTTCTTCACACATTAATATTTTGAATTTCATTACTTTTGTATGCAGAATTTCAAATAAGACATGTATGACCATGATTATTCATCCAACTTCTGTGATGGAAAGTTAAGAATTAATAATTTGCACATCTCAGCAGCAGCACCAATCGGCCATCATCCAAAACCAACATGTGTATGCGTAAATGATCTGACACAAAAAATGAGATAATTTGTTTCAGTACAAATTTATAAATACTTCTAAAGAAAATTATTGCTGTGTCAAAAAGCATTTTCAATTTATTGCATGTGGCACAAATATGAAAATACATTAACTGCAATGGGGATTATCGAAGTGTGTAGGAACTTTTGGAGGGAAGTGTATAAAGGGATATAAGTGGGGAGGTAACCTTATTACAATCTCCTGTGGTCACATTGATGCAAAGTTTAATTTTCTTCCTTTAAATTTTATTAAGATTGTTTACTGTTTCTGAATCAATACTCATAACATATGTCGTCATAATTTATTTTGATATAGGAACAATACACATATTTGTACAGAATTATGGTGGAAGCCTTGGTATTACGGTCTACACCAATATCTCTGAATGAGTTTGACTCGTATTATACTGATTTATTGACTGTCGACACGAAAACAAACAAAACTGAACTCATGTTGGACTTTGAGGTAAGGGGCGTATGTCGTCGTTTTACATTAATAAGTAATCGCACATCTTTATTAAAATTTATTTAAAGTCAATTTCTAGTTTAATAATATCTTATTGCATTTTATTTTAATACAAAGGGATTGGGTAAAAGTTATCGCAACATTATTGAGGCCCTCTCCCAGAACATTTACGCAATCATTGCAACTACATGACAAAAAATGGCAGAAACAGTTTTCTAAGTTTGTTTTAAACAGAGAAAGAAAACAAACAGCAGTTACAGAAGTAGAAAAACTGAAATAACTATTTACACTGGGTGTGGCCAATATAAATTAAACATCACACATGCATATTATATTATGTACTTGGTAATGTTAAAATGTTTGAGCTCTTCAAACAATGATGCACTTTCTGAATAATATACAAGTCAATGCCGATTGCTTCTAACAAAGAGACTAAAAGAACATACACAAAACAGCGATGGTCATCAGATTAAGGTGACTGTCATGTTAAAAAAGGTGGGCAATGTTTGATTTGAGACAGTCAAACATAGGTTGGAACGTGTCTGGAAATCAGAATTACATCAATAAGCATTTGAATATAAGATAAACATATGTACGCTAATTGTATGTAGGACGTGTATTATTGACTTGTTCTACTGTAATCTAGTATTTATAGACTTTGAAAGATAAGTCTGAATATGATTTTATTACATACGAGTCACTGCAAATTATTATGACTACGTTTTACATTTACTGTGACACAAATGATGATAATACGCAAACCGTCATTTTCAGATGGGAGCTTGTTGAAATATAGAAAAAAATAAACACCCATTGTATTTAGAACATAATATTCTATCTGACAAGATTACTTTCTAAATTTTATTTAATAATTACACAAAGTGCATGATAGTGTATGACACACATTATGAAAATGAAGGAAGCATGAATTTTAATATATGTCAATGTATTTTAAGTCAATGAAAGATGAAGAAATCTTTGTGACAAATCTTGAGGGACTGGAGTATAATGGAACCACAGATATGTATACTAATGCAAAGACTGTGGTCAATAAAGGAAAAAATCGATACAGTAACATCTTGGCGGGTATGTTTTTTCGTGTTTTTGATAATGATGATGTGGTTAATATCATGAGATACAATACATTACAATACAAATAGTTTATTGCATTAAACATAACATGTTTCATAGCAACATAATGTACATAATAACAAAAGACACGGTTTTGCTGTTATAAACAGTTATGGTGATAAATTCATTGATTAACTGTACGTGTTCAAGTTTCTGACATTAAGGATATATATGATATAGTTAATACATTATCCGTTTCTAACAAGACTAGCATAATAAATGTATTTGGATAAATTAATTAGAATATTTCGAGAGGTAGCTCTCATCAAAGATACAGTGCGTTTACATGACTTAAAGCTCCATTTTATAAAACTATTCTCTGCAGCTGCTCTGTATGGAAATGATATTTAACCTATTAGGGCATAGTTTAAATAATAATTGGTTTGTAATATGAGCCTCTTTTCGTCTGATAAAGATTTCTTATTGCAGCTGATGAATTTCGTCCGTTCCTTATTACACATGTTCCAGGGACCAACAACTACATCAATGCTGTCTACATGCCGGTAAGTTACATTTTGCTAATATGGCTTGACTGTCCTTAAAGAAATGAAAAACGGTGTACGTTTTGTAGTAGTGTTGTTTCTTACGCCGTTTCATCTATGCACTTCAGTCACTTGACCTAACACTTGTTCTTGTATTTCCAACCAATACTAACCTGTTCTACCGCAAGCAACTGGTAACTTCCGGATATAAATCCGAGTTTGAGGACAAAATGTGTATTATGTTCAGTCAAATCGTCAAGGATAACATATACATCATCCGGTCCCCAGCATACAACCTCTAGATCGACGTGCAAATGATCAACAAACAGAGCCTTAAGTCATGTAATATTAAATAAACAAAATTAAAAAAAATAATAAAGAAATAAAGGTAGATTTCATTTAAATACTGTGTCCTATCACTTTTCAATAAATACCTTTTTTAAATCCTGAATAATCATTACAAAACACAATGGTCACCAAGTAGTACCTGATGATGTGAAGGCCATTGCATCTGCCATAAGCAATAACTCTTATCACAGAATCTATTGCGAGGATGCCATTCATCGCGATATGAATAAACATGTTTGTATTGTGTTCATTTTCGCCGGATTAGTTATTGGAATTTGAATTGAAATGGAATTAAACATGGATGTTCACAAGCAATGTTCGCCCATTAACAAAACAGTTTGCTCGTTGATTGTCTAATTTCTTGTCAGATTTCTGTACACTCTTGTGTCATAAATATCTTGATATATTGAAATTTCAGTGAATTTGTTTTCTAATAAATGTACCATAATATCGGTGCTAAATATATTATTCATTCAATTTTGCATTGAACGTGTAAAAGCATCCTGTTAATATTGCTGTTGCTGTACATTTCCCATAATTGTTGTTTCACAGGCAAGTTTGACTGAACGGTGGTTCAAATTGTTTTGTTCAGAACCATTTTCTTTCCCCTAGAATTACAACGATCTCCATGGCTACCTGGTGACCCAGACACCACTACCAGACACGGCTGTAGATTGTTGTAGACTTGTGTTAGAACAAGAAATCCATGTTATAGTTACATTTGATGATGCTGGTGACAATACGGTAATATGACTTGTGTCGTTCAGTTTATTATAGTGTAATAGTTTCCATTATACCGTGACCAATATTTAGTATTGTATACGGTTACTATGACATCCACTAAACGTATATAGCTAGTAATGATCTGCATGGTACTGGTAACTTATTTCAGCCAAATGTTACACCAGTTTACATTTTAATTTCTATTTTATTTGAATAACAGATAAAGAATTCAGTTTGACAATCTGCCATTTTTCCAATTTAACTGGCCATTGATATTTATGGGTACATTTTTAAAATGATATATGCCGAAAATTGTTGTGGTTTAATAATGTGCGTGTTAACTAACTGCAGCAAAATATATGAATATTACTCAGGATTTTGAAAAAAAAACACGGAATCTTTGCCATGATAAATGTTTTGTTTATATTTATCAGCATTTATTTGTCTTGTTAAGGTCGGTGTGTATCTACCAACGTCAGGCACCATCAATGTTGGACCATTTACAGTAACATTTAATTCAGTAGAGGAGAAGGATGGATATGTGATAAGAAGACATACATTCAAATTAAAATCTAAGGTAATTTTATTTTCTTCTTTTAAAAAGCCATGTATGTGCCATAATTACTCCCCTTTTATCTGTATATTGATATTGCATGGTGAACGGCTTTAATTTGTGCAAATACTATCAGACATAGTCCAATGTAAATGTTTTAGATTTAATTGGCTATGTTGATTGGTTTTAATGCATTTTTATGATATATATCGCTCTTATGGTCGCTATGTTTTGAACAAAAATTCTCTAAACAGGGTTGCTTCGAAAAAGGTGTAAATTGTGTTCTGATTGTTTTTGTAGGAACAAGCAGTGGTGCAGCTTGATTATAAGGGCTGGTCCTTAGGCGTGCCTGTCCCCGAGAAGCCATTAAAGGTGTTGCAGATGTTACACGAGGTGGATGGACTACAGAGACAGTTTGAGAACAAACCAGTGTTGGTACAATGTTTGTAAGTATTTATTATATTTCTTTGCAAATGTATAATTGTTTCATGATCTGAAATCCAATGAATCTATCGGACTTGGCAAACAAAGTGTCGCTTTGCCTGGCGATAGTTACAGAAAAGTACATTGTTATCTTTCGTAGATATTAGATCGAATATGATTACATACAATTATATAAACCGGGATATTTTAGCCAAACCCAACAACTTAGCAAGTAAGTATAAATAACCGAAATATGTTTAAATAATATTTTACATTGACTTCAAAACTATAGTCGTATAAAGACTAAATATATATGTATATGACATCTCCATGCTATTTTCTGCCCAGTTTCGGCCTATTGTTGACAGCTGTCTGGACTTGTCCGGCGATATTTTCCATTCATTAATTCCCCCTCCCCACTGTTTGTCCTCTGATTCGCCAAGATATTCTGATGGTCGACAAGGCCATTATTTGCGCCTCTGCTTCCTTACGTATGTACCCTTGAGCCTCATCAAGGGCCTTATATTTGATAGATTGTTATTTTCCCGGAGGTATGTATGGCGATGCTATGTCGTATGTATGTGGCGTTCCCTGTAGCAACTAGTCAATGTCGCCCGTATAAATGTCTGTGGGTATATATATCCTAAATTTGGAATGATCGCAGATACAGCATCTTGGTAATGCGAGGACATTTCAAAACATAATGCAACCATTCCAGCTAAAAAGCTATTGTTAATTAGATTAGCAAAATTATGCACATGAACTTCAGGATCTTAGCTTTACACTGAAACATAACTTGTACCCCGAAAAAAACCAAGTCATAATTTAACTTTGAATGAACCCTATGCATTGGTAGTCGTGCAAAATTTGTTGAGGAACCATGTTGTAAATATGAAACTTGGTGTTAGATCGAAGGATATTTATGCGGATATATTTGAAAAAATAATTGTCTTTTTCTACTGTTTCTAAATGGGTGACTAAATTTAACAGTGATATATAGTCAGTTGAAAATGTCCCAACATCTGGACGGCTTCGGACTGTGACTGTTCAAAAAATGATAACAAAAGTGGAATTACTTGTCAGGTCACCAAGACAATGGTTATTTTTACTTAATTGTATAAACTCGAGTCGTGTTGCTAGATGTCATCATGTGTTCAAACTATACTTCACAGTGATGGTGCCGATCGAAGTGGTTTGTTTGTCGTACTGATGAATGTGATAGAACGTGCACGGATAGATGAAGGGGTTTGCATACCACAAGTTATCAGATATCTGAGAACAAGACGGCAAATCATACCCAATTATGTAAGTTCTTGCAAATCGTTATACAAAACATAAGAAAATCACGCCTTATTATCTAATGTATAGGAACATTGGTTTAGACTATAGGGCTATATTATAAATCAGACCTTTTTTATACGTTTTCATCACATTTTTTTATCAAATGCTCGACATCATACTTCCTTCTGGTAGTCAGGAGATTTCACGAGTTCTCTCCCTTTTTCCATTATGTAGTTTATGTGTATATATAACTTATACAACTATAGAATGGATAGAGGGTGAGAACTCATGACAATCTCCGGTGAGTTAACACACAAACGAATAAACACCGAGGCTGTACATCGCTTAGTATTTCTATTTGTGGTTAAGATGTACGTTAAATGTCCCTTTTCCCTGTGTAATTATTTCACTTTAAATAGTTCTCATGTTATTTTCTTCCAACCTTCGGCCTATTGATGTCAGCTGCTGTCTTGGCTTGTCCTGTTATGTATTCTATTTATTAAATTCACCCTGTCTGTCCTCTGATTCTCCTGGTTACCACTTATGGTCGACCATGCCATTCATTGTGCCCCTGTTCCCTTACGTATGTACCCTTGAGCCTCCTCAAGTGCCTAATGTTTTATAGATTGTTGTTTTCCGGGAAGTCTGTGTGTAGTGACACAGTCTTATGTATGTGGCCTTCCCTGTAGCAACTTATTATATCTCTCTATTTTTATTTCAGGAACAGTATAAATTCTGCCATGACGTCGTCCTCTGTTATGCCGAGAGTAATGCTACATATGCTAACATGTGATCTTATTTAACTGACACTGCACAATTCATGGTATAACATATGACTATTTGATAGTTGTAATTCGTTCCATTGTAGTTTCCCTACAATTACTACAATTTATTTTACAACAATTCGATTAGACTTTCGTGAATGTGGTTGTAAACAATTTGTGATCAGCCAATGAAATCATGCTTTGGAAAATATTCACCAATAGACATCGTGTTCATAAACGCGGAATTCTCAACTACTTTAAATCAGCGACTGCAAAAGTATCTTTCCATCGCTGACAGCAACACAACAGAAGCATGTTAGTGGTAAAGGGCATCATCAACAAAAGAATACAGCATTCATATTACTAACCTGTTTTTGTAGTTCTGATATATAAATTTATGTAAATTTAGTGCGTTTTATGTAATGCCTTTTTGCGCCTACCCGGGTATTCAATTTTATACTACGTTACCCCTCATTATAACCAATTTACGAGTATGCAGATGTATACGTTTATGTCTTGTGTATAATATTATGTCTCCCATATGTGTTTCTAACGAAAGTTCGTATATTACATGTACATCGTCGGGATATTTGTGACATACATAACATGACAGGCATTCAGTTAGCTTTACTTTTATGTTGTATATACAGTGTTACCCCTGTGTCCGTCTGTTCGTCCGATCAATAACTATTGATTCCATTCATATTGGGCGCAAGGATAATGAAATGCAGGTCAACTTCGATTTCGGTTACAATCCAACATGTTTTTGCCCCTTTTCGTCTTAAAAATGGTTTCCGGTCAATAACGCTTGAAAAGTCCAGAGCGGGGCAACGGTCTAGTTGTTTATCTGAACTGACGACGTACAGAATCAATATTTTGGTAATTCCCTATGACCAAGATGTCAAAATGTTATTTTCCATCGATACGATACCAATGCTCTGAAATGGAAACACATTAGTGCTGGGAACGTATAAAAACAAATATTAACATTTCCATTGATAGAATATAATTAAATACAAAACGTTTTTCGGCGTAGCTGTATAACATTGATTTTGACCTATATTTTTGACCAACCAAATGTTTTCCTCGAAGCGGGCTTTTTAAAATCAGACCAATCATACTTTCACCCAAGAGGTACCAAACTGTGTCTTCGTTTCCCTAAGAGGCACCAAACGGGGTTTTCGATCCCCCAAGAGGCAATAATCGGGGTTTTCGATCCCCCAAGAGGCACCAAACGGGATTTTCGTTCCCCAAAGAGGCACCAAATGGGATTTTCGTAAGATGTGCGTTCGTTAGCAGTTCGAATTTTGCCGGAAGTAGTTAATATTTTTAAGCATAGATATATGTATAAAATGCGAGTGAATCACGCTGCGTGTATCTAACTTTATGTAATTAGGGCAAAGATTGGTCGGTTGTTTCAATGTATAGTGCAATATTGTTTTATATTGTTTAAGTCAAACATTTAAAACACTTCGCTAAGGCATTATACCAACTTGTAAGCCTCTCTAAAATAATGTTACGGAAGTTCTATATTCAAGACATTACATGTATATTTTTATTTGCCAATACATTGATTGTCGTGGTTAAACAGCCAAATAACGTGATGAATGATGTGCGTAAAATAAGCGACTGCAGTTGTAACATTCACACATACTACATTTAAAACGCAAAATGTAAGATTTCTCAAATTTCATGGACAAGGGATGCAAAATAAAAAATTCAATCAACGATTCAATTTTCATATCAATACAAATTTTAAAACACAATAACATTATAGTTAAAAGATATATTACAGGTACAAAAGTGTGAGTTTTAAAGGTACGGAGTATAGTTATATACATATACAAGATATTTTTACTAAAAATATGTAATATAGGCGAAGGAAATGTGGACCAGGGAGGGCAATATATTCTAGCTTTATGTATTTATACTTTATTGTTGTTTTTTCCGGAGATCTGCGTGGGGAGGCATTGTCTTATGTATGTGGCTTTCCCTGTAGTTACGTATTCTCTCTCTTTTGTTATATCAATTGTTTTATTGGAATTTATTTTCTATAAATATATGTATGTTTTTACACTATTTCATCGGAAACTATGTTTTATTGTATTTATTCCCTGTTCCTTTGTTGTATATGTGTTTTAACACTTTTTTCATTGAATTCTGTTATTTGTATTTAAACACTCTATCATTGGAATCTACACTTTTTTATTGGAATACATGTTTTATTGTATTTATGTTTAAATATTCGTTCATTAGAATGTATATCGTATTGTTTTTGAGTTTAAACACTGTTTCGTTTGTGAAATAATTCATACACACATTTTACATACAATGAACATACTCAACATGTTTTAGCTGGAAGTTGTTCTTATACGCCATGAGGTAATAAATACAACGTGATTAAATACATTAAGTACAATTGTTATAAATCCAAATAGTTGCATGAACGATACTTTTACCCTCATCCCCATACCATTATAATAGAGCTTTACATTGTTATAATTATATAACTATGTGCGTTACAATATTGGCAGAGGTTTTCCGATTGTCGTTAAACTGAAGCTGTTAGTCGTACCAGTTTTGCAATATACAGGGTATCAAAAAAAAGTATATGTTTTATATGTTGTGTGAATACTGAGTTTATTATTTTTACCATTCAAATTTGTATAATTTTATTTATATAATATGTTTGTAAATTCCGCTTATCTTTAAGTAATAAAATGTGTTTAAACGCAGTTCTTTGATGCTTGGCACGTTATTGTTGTCGGTCACTCATCCGCATTTTTAATTCGAAAAATAACAAGGGTTAAGGACTGTATGCAGAGTGTTTTTCATGTAATGGAGTACCAACGTATGAATAATATGTTATTGTTTCCATTCGTGAAATGCCAATATAATTAATTCAAAACGATATTGTTTATTTGGAAATTATTCTATTTTTCTCAGCTTTTGATTCGGTTACACTGTGACCAAGCGTTTAATCTTTATTAGTTGAACACCTTAGCAAAGATTAGACAATTCGCTTTACAGTTGGGCGCAATTTTACGAATTAAGAGCCATCTTATGTAAGCAGCCAGAATTGATATGTGCCTCAATTTGTACCACGTTGGATGTTGTTCGCTAAACCTATTTTTGCAATGAATGAAGGAGATTTTCAGAAAATGGAACGAGCATATACAATCGGTGCATTTATAAACGATCACGTTTGCACGCAAAACAAAAATGCAGAAGTTTCACCAATTTCACAATAACCATTCGATACATTAATGTACATTTTTGGTTTCAATGGTAAGGGACAGCAAACACAACTAAAGGCATATTCAACGCGGTCTGTGCCAATATGCTGTCTCTACCCCCACAACGTCTGCAATGTATTTTCACGAGGTGGCATATCAGATTTTGCTTACTTGTTTTGTGATACTCTGAACTTACGGGTACCGTAGTATAGCCATACGATATTTCGGTTACCGCATGGTGCCCGTGCGTCCGCAGTTGGGCGCACGTACGACAAACGTACGAACTCTTGCGCCGGCGACCGCACGGTGTCTTTACGGATCGAAGATTACCGTAAAAATCGCAGTAGTTTTCCTCGAGGTTTCATTCGACACATTATGAATAAACTATTCAATTCTAGCGTTTATATAAATAATAATTCGAATATAAATATGTACGTTTTTAATTGTACAACATTTATTGTATAAATACAGTGATGAGAAATAGTTTGTGCCTGCTCGCCCATTTGGGATATCCCGGTGGTGAGGGTAAACAAAATACACTCCACAACTAGTTTGTGTTCTTAAAACGATAGCAAGATTATGAATGAACATATGGTTGACTTCCTCGTTTTGTGGTATTATTCAAGTTCAGTGGAGCAAAAGTAAGAATCGCATAGTTTTTACGTTTTCTTCGCGGTTTTATTTGACACATTACAAATAAATCATTCAATTCTAGCTTTTATAAAACAAAAAGCAAGACTATAAATATGTACGTTTTAATTGTACAACATTAATTGTATAAATACAGTGATGGGAATATCAATAGTTTGAAATATTGTAATTTAAAGTCGTGCATTTTTAAAACAGAGTAACAGAACAAGCATTAATCACCCGAACTTTACTGTATTGCATGTTTCCCTAAAACTGTGGCTTATATGGCATACAGACAATTTGTTTATGAACATGGTTATATGCAATACACTTTTAAAATATACCATACTAGTCCATGTTCAAAATAAACTCATGTACAGTTTCCATTAGACGATTTAAACATAAATGATGACATACTCTTTAATTCACCCATCAAAGGTCTTTACAAGATTTATGATCAAAGAACTAAAACTACCTTAATGACAAGTTCATTATAAAAAACAATTATTGATATTTATTTCGTGTTTTACTGCGGGATAACGGTGAATTATTATCCAATGAATTCATAGTAAAATTATCGATTGATAATTTCTTGTGAGTTTATCGGAGTACTTTTACAAAAAGAAAATCCCGATGGAGTACCACAAATACAGTTATCTCCCTGTGTTTAAATTCTAAATAAAGCCATTGTTGTCTCCCTTCTCTGTTTACTTCAATTATCAATTGTCAATTCAGTGGATTTCGGTAAGGTAAAGTACCCCTTATCGTACGGTTAACCAATCAGCGTCAAGGGTACAAACGTTGTTCGGTTGAACAGAAGTTGGTTTAGTGGGTAACGTAAGCCATGATTGGTTTACACACAACACTGATATGCAAATAGCAAAGCCATGTAAGTATGACTGCGCCGAAAAAGAAGGTCGTATTTGATTTTGTATCCTCCAATTTTGAAGTTTACTGAGACTGCCTGTTAATATATCAGGGTAAGAAATTTCGCATATATGCCTCACTGGAAGACAAAGAGTAGAGAGCATACACACATTAAACAAAATGATAATGTTAATGTTGCCGTTCCGTCATTTTCGGCTGAACGGCAATGATTTAAAAGTTCATAAAAGTCACCGAATGCAATAAGGCCTCAGTATTTTTTGTTATATTCCCCTACATTTAACTTTAGAACAGATTTGATACGAGGGGCTAGGCGCACATGTTAGATTTTATTTTTATACTGAAACGCAAATAAAATTATTCCTACTTTTTATTTGTCAATGTGAATAAACAAACAAACATTTGACGATTCATTGTTAGAACACTCCAACAGAACAAACAGAATCGTGGTTTACTTCCTCGTTTTTTTGTTATAATTCAAGGACCAATATATCAAATGTTGAGGTAAGACGTGGTTACCTGTTACACAATAATGCACGCGTATTGAAACGTTTTGTGTCTGGTTTAAAGTAATGTTTGCATTAAATGTTGAACGCAGCTGCTATTTAAAAATATGACAGATGTTGTTTATGTTGTATTATTTGTTGGATTTGTCCGCTGTTCAGGTAAGACCATATAAACAGACGTGTTGTGTTATTAATTTTTTTTGTAAATGGATGCGTTGATAGTTGTTTCATAAAATCTGTATAGCCATTACTTAAGTGTTTTTGTTACAAATTCAATGTTTTTTAATCTAGACAATAGATTGTACCATTACGTTTAAAATAACGATTTCTATCCCTAGCTATAATTTGATACTTAAACCGCACAATTTGTAAGCCATTTCCATTTCCCAAAATTGCCCAATTCAAATAAATCATGAGCATCATCGCGAGATGTTAAATGTTCAATATACGGACATTCCTATAGTTTATGTCAAATACTTATATATAACATTAGCCATGTATGGCTTTTGCCATGTTCCCCTCCCTTTCTTTTGTCCTGGTATTAGAATGTGGCCGTCCCCGCTCACTTTTAAAATGTCTCGCAAGGTTTGCAAGTGTCTGTACATGCTATTATTACAAAATATGGAGGGGGTCTGGTAGAATACATTACTTGTAAGGATTTGACGAGACTGGATGGAAAATTGTGGATATATATATGTATATTCAAATAATTTCATCGTTTATCTTTTTTATTTCCTGCAACATTACAGCCAGCAATACACTGATATGGTTTTATTTCTTCTTTCAAAATCCATCTTAAAGTCCTATTGGATTTACAACCTCTTCTTTAAATGACGTCATTTCAAGAAAACACATCATGCGATGTCACTATTTGCAAGCAGAATACAATATCTACTGCATATGGTCTCAGTACATAGTGACGTCACACGTTACGTTTTCTGGAAACAAATTGCTGAAGGCTATAGTAAAGAGATATTTTATGATAATTACAAAACTGCAATACTTTATTCAATATTCGAAGTGCATTTTGCAGATATATCACAGGTAGAACTATACGCCATAAACGTATTTCCAGAAGGATAATGTATCTCAATACTGGATATAAATGTACATTTGCATGCTGTCTAAAAATGTTCAGCAACTATTTTCTTGTACTTTTCTGGTCGCACGTATTGTATAAGGTACTAAGAATTTAGAAACGACAACAACATACCGAGTCATTGTAAAGAAATAATTTTATCAAAGCATATTTCGTATCCCATTACTACTTGAAAACACTTAACCTTCTAGATTACTTGTAGTTACTTTTTATAGTAATACAAAGTTAAAATTTGTCGTCTAGTTTCAAAAAATCAGAATCTCTTTTCTAACATAAGCGGAAGCGGACACTCAGACTGGATAAAACAATTTAAAACATACTGTGTTTGAACGAGTTCATGTTGTAATTGATAATACGATCTTCAACGTAATTGTAAGTATGAACGAAATGATGATCTGTTGAACTGAAAACCTTTCTCTTCTAAACCGAAATTATAAAAAAGCTATCGTATCTAATAATCGGCGAAATTTACGCTCTTATTCGTTTGTAACAGCGGCATTGTATTCTTGACTAAGATGTATATTGACGATGGGAATTAATAGTTTGGTAACCAAGGATCTAGTAATCATACAAATGGTCAAAATACATAAATAAACCGTTGGACAATGCTACATACAGAATGTATCTGACATTAGACCGAAGCGCCAAAGATCTTTTCGGCAAAATATCTGTCTAGGATTCATACCAAATATGATTTGCTGCTGAAGTCTCCGAACACTAACTCAATCGATACACATACATTAAATGTGACGTCCTCCTTGCTGAGGCATGGTCATTTTGATAGAATTAAGCTGCAGAACAAACAGTGTTTTATTGCTTCACGGTGTTTTATCCAAATATCTGTTCAGAATGCGTTATATTTATGTTTGACTTTGTGAGTATTTATATTTTATAGGCACTCAAATTGACTCGGAGGACACGTACGAGAATATTGTTCAAGAAGAACTTTCTCTGTAGAAAAAAACGTACAAGTGTGTTTATGAAACAACGGAATATTTCCGTGGTAACTTTAGGATCCAACCAATGACTTTCATAATTTGAAAACATTCATGATTCATGGAAACAAGTCGTCAGACGAGAACCACAACCTTTTTTGGTTGTAATGTTGAAGGAATTTTAAATGAACGAACTTATCAATTTACGAGCATATATTATGCATGTTTACCAAAACCACACTTTTATGTACATGTGTGTTCTAATCAAATATGACAAATAACAGGAGCTTTTTGAAAAATACATTATGACCCACTAAAGATACATTGTCAGTGAGAGGATTTTAATTAATACATGTATGACATAGAATTGAGTGGTCTGTGTGATTTAGTCAAATAAAATATATAGTGTCGTTATACAGCATTATACATCAATGCAGATGCAAAGATTGTGAAATGAATATGTGACAACAAGTCATTCTAGAAAAAAACAAAAGGGTCATTAGCAAGAAATATGTCACAACTACCGATTCTGCAAATATAAATAAAGAATAAATTGAAAAGTACACGTTATGTACTTCAACAATAGCAATAATGTCGCAGTGATGTTATAAAATATTACACATGTGAGGGACCAGCTTTGAGAGTTTTAAAGACACTAATTTACATACAACTCACATGTAGTAGAAAGTTTGCCACTTTGCTGATGTCTTTGTATCAAATGCGTGTGCCTGAACATGGGATTTCAAAACCGTTAACTTGGAAAAAACTGGTTTTGGGTCATTTAGCCATCACAAAATAAAAAGGTATTCTAGATATATAAGATGTGATTAAAGTAATCATGACTGACATGCTTCAAATTCTTTGTTATCTGAATTGTTGGATAACATTACCTATAGATGATAGTATTACATGTACCAGCACTAGGAGGCGAACCCATGAAGGAAGACATGAAGTTTAGTCCTTTTACTCCATTTATTAGGTCAAAAACATTCAGCAATAACCATGGTTTGCTTATTCCTTCCAGTTCAAACTATCCCTTTCCATTGGCGAAGCCAAATATTCATACAAATATATGGCTTGTGCTGTTTTTGTTAATTATCATAAAATGGAGTTTGACTGTTCCACTCTTTATCCAACCTCGGTATTAAGACCACCTCAATATTAAGACCAGTTTTCAAGGGTGCCAAGGGTGGTCTAATTATTAAGGTTTTACTGTACACGTATAATGTATAATACGTTTTTAAAACATACATAAATATTTGTGAGAGTGTTTACTTGTTCTAACGTTCCATGTTTCAGTCATATGAAGAAAATCGGATAAAGCTAGTTCTAAATGTTTCTTTGACCATGCTTTTAATGATTCACATTCAATCGAACTTACGTATGTTATGAATACTATAAATAGAACTTATGTTAAGCATATGATAACCTTTATCCATTATCGGCTTAATATTTGTTTAAATAGTCGTCTGTCACCTACAGTTTAACATCCCCCGAGCCGCCGTCCCGTGAGCAAGTAATTCCCTTTAACAACAGAATAATTATTTTTCCTGCAGTACACATTTATAATTAAATCCATCTCCCGAGAGTAACAATCTCTCAATAACAACAACCAAACTTTACCTCTCCCTAAAGGATGCATCATAGCAGGGTTTCACTGTCTAATAGTATATCATCAAATAAATTAAAACAAGCTGCTGTATTACTGCTTAAAAACTATGACATGTTAGGCGTATTTGCAATTACTATCCTTGCTACATATTGAAATATGTGATAGTTTTCAATTATTTCAAATAATGGACAGTTAGTTGAATAAAAAATATAAAACATACAATTTGGGTTCTTTTAAAAGTTTACACCTCTTAATTATTGAAGAGTTTAATAATTTAGTTGATATTAATAGATATATAGTTAGACTGAGAACTATGATGCAATAGTGTTTTAAGTGTATAAGTTTACAAGGTCTAACATACTGTGCATATATTAGATGTACCATAATGTATTTTAAACTTAAGATGAATTGAATATAAAGCAGATAGATAGCATATTGTATACCAGTTGAGCCTATGCTCACAGTGCTGTGTATATCCATGTGTCAGTACAGTAAAACCTCAATAATAAGACCACCCTTAGGATCCTTGACAACTAATCTTAATATTGAGGCGATCTTAATATTGAGGTTGCATAAAGAGCAATACAGTGAAAATGGGCTTGAAAATTATGTTTTTAATTTTAAGGTAGTCTTATTCTATAGGTGGTCCTATTATTGAGGTGGACTTTAAATGAGTTTTTACTGTACAAACTTAATATTCTACATTGTTATTTTTATTAGTTTAAAGTTAGTGTTTTACCATAATTTTTACCATAAGAACACAGTTTTAACAAGACCGCACAATTAATTTTACAACTTATCAAATTATCAATGTTTTTTACTGTAATATAGATCAAATGGTTAAATGTCCTGCACCGTTATTTCATTTTGTAAACTATTTTATTGTGATGTATTATATATAACATGAGCGAGAATGAGACTCAAATAAATCAATAAAATACAAATTTGACAGCCAGTAACAAACTGCAAACAATCAATAAAGTTAAATGGTGATTATAATACTGTTGGTGTTGCTGCTACCGTTGCCGTTCCTGCTGCTGATTTATTGTTTTGTTTCGGTGCTTGACACTATTACTTATACCATTAGCTGTTGTTCTTTGCATTGTATGCATGGACAATGTATATAGTGAAACATAATAAGGGAATGCGGATGTAATCTAAAATCGCAGGGGGGTAGCTTGAAATCACATTCACGTTATCCCCGTTTCATCTGAATGCGATTTTATGTTACCATGGGGATAAAATGAAACGGCAGTAGTCTGGTGAGGCAAGGTGAAACACGAGTTTCTTCAATAAGTTGTTAACATGAACGAACGCCTGTCGTCAAAGTGTACTCCAATTCTTTAGTGGTCTTGTCCTGTTTATGTTGTTATGTTATATAAAAAGTTCCTACATTTAAAATATTTACCTCCCTTCTTCTTTATCATCAGCCATTTTGATAGCCAAGACTGATAAGCCCTATCAGGAGTAATTTCCAGATATTTGAAATTGAGAATATACCAGGAAAATATTACGTTACAACCACTTTTTCTTCAAATTACTGAGCAAACTGCCCACATACGTATAAATAGTAAATTATTTTTATATCTGATTGGTTTATCAACGTTAACATTATATTCCCCATACACTTGAAGGAAATTTGCCTATCAATATGGCCGACAATTCAGAATAAGGTTGGTAAATATTGTAAACTATCTATTATTATTTGTTATTGTTGATATAAAGATAGAATGATACTTCCTGTGATGTATGCTTACACTGAACTTGATCACCCTAAGTTTCTGAATTGACTTCATTTCGATTTATCTCTTTAAATTCTTAGTAGGATAATAATTGGAAACACTTCAAGCGCTCGAAATAATTCGTTTTGAAGATGGAGATAATCGTCCGTGTGGGATGCAATTATTTCCCCGAGATTTGTTGCTCATTTTGCAGAAATATAATAAATATATCTGTACAAAATGTCACCAATTTACAGTTGCATAGAGGTGACATGTGAGCAATTATGTAACGACTTACTAACTCGTTTCCACAACTTAGTATGTCGTGGCCACGACTTAACTATCACGATCCCACGAAATATATATCTCGTGGCCACGACTTAACTATCACGTTCCCAAGACATATATATCTCGTGGCCACGACTTAACTATCACGTTCCCACGATATATATATCTCGTGGCCACGACTTAACTATCACGTTCCCACGACATATATATATCGTGGCCACGACTTAACTGCCACGTTCCCACGACATATATATCTCGTGGCCACGTCTTAACTATCACGTTCCCACGACATATATATATCGTGGCCACGACTTACTAACTCGTTCCCACAACTTAGTAGGTCGTGGCCACGACTTAACTATCACGTTCCCACGACATATATATCTCGTGGCCACGACTTAACTATCACGTTCCCACGACATATATATATCGTGGCCACGACTTAACTATCACGTTCCCACGACATATATATCTCGTGGCCACGACATAACTATCACGTTCCCACGACATATATATCTTGTGGCCACGACTTACTAACTCGTTCCCACAACTTAGTATGTCGTGGCCACGACTTAACTATTACGATCAGTATTTCAGCGTATATATACTGACATTGTTAGATTCATATATACTCAGCACATTTAATAACGCACGATATGGGAATCAAAATTTTCATTGACTGACTTTTAGAACACAAGAAAAAACTTGACACGATATTATTGCATGTACTGAGTATATAATACATATATGAGCGCCGCTGTTTCCAACCTCTTCTATAAATGACGTCATTTCCAGAATACGTCACATGTGACGTCACCATGTACTGACAGTAAGCAAGATTTGCCCCAAATGGCAATATGAACACGAAACGACCGTATCGAGTAAATATTGTTGAAATGCCGTCACTTACAGTAAAGGTTGAAATCCCATAGCAGCGCTCAATTATACAATTTATGTGTAATATGAATGAAAAGGAACATAATGAATCGTCAAATATGACCAATATACAAATGTATATGATATGTTACAGTATTCGAACGAATAACGACACATCTAAAAGTGTGCCTGTTTAAATTTCAGATTAAATACCTTGGAATATGTACAAACGGTTAGGTATTTCTTCGACATTGAATAAAAATATAATACAGTTAAACCTCATCTAACGACCACCTCAAACAAGACCATCTCCATAATAAGAAATGTTTTCAAGGGTCCTGAGGGCGGTCGCATTATCAAGGTTTTACTGTATATTACAGTTTTAATTTTCAGCCCATGATGATTGGTGTTCTGTTGGTTGGTGTTTTACAAGTATGCGAAGTGTTCTACTTAACACGACTGAGTATATGAAATTGAAACTGGCGAAGTTGATGACTTTCAAAATTATCAAAAAAAAAATTTCAGCTTATATTCGTGCGTATTTTCAAGTGCATAAAAACAAATAAGCACACAAACTATTTCAACCATGCCAATCACCATTAATAGACAGAATCTTCCCTTGTTGAACCTGGTGATCTATCTCATGTAAATGTAGATTAACAATGATATGATGTGATATGAGATTGTGGAAGTTTGGGATGACACTGTACAATTAACTATGGTTAAGTGATGCGATTGTTAATAGTTTAGTAGTCGTGATCCGGTAACACGTGTACGTGCTCGTAAATAATGTAATTTCTAGGGACCCTTCACGCACAGCTTATCGTGTTCAAGTCCCACTTCAAGAAATATTGATTGCGAAAGTAATCATACTATATACGTAAAATCAGCAATACGTTGCGACAGACAAACGTTTGTAGATGTATCAGATTTAGAAAAGGAAAAGCCGTTGGTCGTTACAACAGTAATTCACGATGAACCGACACAAAGAGATGAGAAAACGGTGTCTTATGTTGATTCTATTCATGTGTTTGATGTTAATTCAATATTCAAGTGAGTACATGTATAACTATTTTTATTTATCTACAGCGTACTGTTACGACATATGCGCAATTTAATAGTATCACATAGCAACATAAGAAACCGTCTTAGTAAATATCCGCGTAGTATTTCTCTCATGTTTTTATTAGAAATAGTCAAAGTGAATAAACCTGTATTTTTGATGTCAAAGTTGAATGAACATGATCATTGAACTCGAAAATTAACAAATATCAAATACCATTCATTAAAGACATACCCATGGATGGAGTAGTTTGGGTTTGTTTGGTTATTATCATTTGTAAACAAATAAGACGACAGTAATAACATATTTCTTTCGACGGATCATAATTATACATTAAGATGGATTAGTGATGCATACAGAATAAACAAAGAACGAACAATGTTTCCCATACTGTGCAAGAGTACCTTCAGCGGTAGGAGATTGCACGTCTGGACTAGCCAGACCGATCCCCCGACCTCAATCCCATCGAGCATGTGTGGAATAAGTTGCAGGTATACATTTTGGGCCGACAAGTCCAGCCAAGACGTATACAGGAGCTAGGTGCCATGCTGGTCCAATAATTGAACATCATTCCATAAAGGACCATCAGGAACCTTAAAGGGGGCATGAGTATGCGATGGCAAGCTGTAATTAAACACCAACGGGTCACATACTCGATAATAATCGCATACCAGTTCGTTTCGTCAGCTTTTTAGCAAATTCAGAAAATATCAAAAATCTCTATTTTCAGTGGCTAACTAACGTAAAACACAAACAAATTGTAAAACTTTGGCCATCATCAAAAAAGAGAATATTTAATGAAAAGTACAAGCAATTTTCATAACAATATTGCACTTATAAGGTAATACGTGTGCTTGGATATTATTGGTGCTTAGCAAACTTTGAGCAGTATATAGCAATAGCATTATATAGTGTATTCATAAATATATTGATTCAAAGACCATCAATCAATTCAATTAATAAAACAATTAAGTAAATTTATAAATGATGTTTTTGAAAATCTTTCCTTTAATGACCTTAAAGGTAGTGATATAGAGCTTTTGTCCGTGTATATGATTTTATTAGCAGATGATATAGTTTTGTTTACTACCAATCCCACAAGTTTACAAGCACAATTAGATGCCATATTTCGCTATTCGAAAAAATCGAAATTGTTGATAGTTTTAACTATTTGGTGTTAAATTTTACATGAAATATACTGTTTTATTAATGTATCTCATGTATAATGATTTTTGTTTTAACAAAAATTGCACCTGTTTGGCCTCTCGTATTAACTCGGTGATAGATCATCTTGGTTTTCATTTTCTTAGAAATAATTTTGATACAAATATTAACTACTTTCCTCTCTTAAAGAGTATGATTACAGACCAGTTTATACAATTAAGATCAACTCAATGCCAAAACTTTCAACATATCTTATTTTTAAAGAACATTTTACCTGTGAAAACTATATTACTAGATTACGCAATGAAAACTTTATTAAAACACTTGCTCGTTTTAGACTGTCATCTCACAACCTTGAAATTGAACAAGGTCGATTTAATGGTACTAAACGAGAAAATAGATTTTGCAAATGTTGTAACTTTGATGTTATTGAGAATGAATACCATTTCCTTATGTGTTTCAATTGTTATAGAAACATACGTACTAAATACCATTAAAGCATTAAACAAGCGATACTATTAAAGTTCACTCCCTGCTTAAACATAAAATAATTTGATATTGAAGTACACTGAACAATTTCTATAAAATAGCCTGGTAATTGCATACGTTCTTAATTTATCCTTCAAATTTGGTAATATTGAATTACGCATTTCAAGGATACCATGCAGTGTCATAATTTATTACAACATTATAACCAACGTTGCATAAATATAAATCGGCATTTGAAATATTACAGTCTTGATCAATAATTTTTCAGCACCAGTTCGATATCTAAATCCGGGACTTCCGTCATATTGTCCGCTTTCCGCTAATAAAATGCTATACAATTCTTAGCTCTATATATATACATGTATAATAATGTTTTTTTCTTCTAGGAAGTAAAATTTAATAACATCTAAGTACGACATAAATGACACTTGTCGTCAAGTGAATTTGGTTTGCTCTTACATGTATAAAAAAGTATTTTTAGGAGGGAAATCACCATCCGTTTTTTCTGCATTTGGTTTTCGAACACAAATCTGTAAGTGCACGTAGTGTACACGTTCACAGTTTTGGATTTGTTCAACCAATAAAAATCCAGTGTACATGGTACTAGGTCGTTATTAATAACAAAATGACCCATAAACTCATAATGGTAGTCTGACGGACGGACGGACGAAGAGTAGGACATCGTAGGTTATTCTACATCAAGTTATATTGATTACGTAACAATATAATAAAATTATATAGATACCCAGCTCAATGCTATAACAAGCTGGCGATAAAACATTAAAATAGTTAAATAATGGCTAAAACCAGCTTTTAAAATTAGGAGGATTGAAATGTCTTTTGATAATAAAATCTCTGTAAACCGGGAACCGGACATTAAATAAGGTTCAGATAGACCCCTGGTTTTCAAGTGCGTTCCTATAATTGCGAACGTTTAATCTATAGTGTTCGTTTTGCGCAATATTGTATAATGAAAGTGTGTCCCTCGCGTATTTTTTTGAATATCAAACTTAATTACTAATCCCAAATTCTTTGAAATGTTACGATTTTCTCCCTTGCTTACGCTCAGTGTTATATATAGATAGTGTTAGGACTAGTCGGTCTAGTGTCCTGTTCGTGTGATTAAGTTTGGCATCATGTCACGTGTCTGCACCATGGTATCGCGCAGTATGTACAGCGTGTTAAACCAAATCGATGAGGTTCTCTTCAAGCGCGAATTTAATGCATTTTTGGAGAAAACTTGTAATATTGACGAATTTGCATATACAGTTGGACCTCGTTTATTCGATAACTTCTATCCAAATACTTGGTTTTATCTTAAATAAATATAAGGACCGATGTATCTTCTTACGCACGTCGAATTGAAATGTGCTATTCGAAACCATGGATTAATCGAATAAAAAATAAGTACGGTTTTAGCCAGGGATAGAATACACTTGTATAAAAAAAGTTGAGCTCCTATCACTATAATATATTATATGCTATAGAAGTGGTATAGGGAGAGAATTATTGTAGAAATAAAGGTACAGAACACGAGACAATCTCCTATGGTCTCAAACTTATGTTCAACACGAAACGGGTGTGAGACTTAGGTATTGTACTTAGTAATTGCCAGCTTACCTTTGTCAACGCAGTACAGATACCAATCACCACTACACGTGGTCCATGCATAGATCGCCTGACTCCTGATCCGAATGTCGTGAGTTCGAGACCCGCTAGGCAGAGCTTGATACTAAATTTCACAATCCCTATATTAGGGTCGAGTACTGGTTAAGATCACAGGAATATGTCTTTGAGAATAATTGGCACAAGTTGTAAGAACTTGTATCACTACCAATGTAAAATAAATCAGTTAACATTAAATGCAACTATCTAAATTCAAATTTTTTATTTGTCCTATTTACCTAAATGCAGCCAGTTACATGATATATTTTCACAGGTGCAGTCAAATGCCACTTTCACATATGTATGGGAGTAATTTTATATATTTCAATGATATCAGTGCATTATAATAAATGCTAATCGTATTGGAAATGCATGTTTTAATACAACATATTAAGAGTAAACAACACACGCCTGTAGGCAATATTGCATAGAGTCAAAGTGATAACACCCGATGAGCTATCCCGGTCGAGTTAAAATCTCATGTTAATATCATTTGAAAGTTATCAGATTTCTAATAAATACCTCATTGGCTAACGAAATTCATATCAAGTATTTAACTGAGTAGCTATAACCATAAACTTTCTTACATGTACAATGTACACAGAAACCATAAGTTATATTCAATGAACGTTTAATTAAATTGCATGTTTTGTTAACATATGATTCATATCGTTTATTTAAATATTAATTGCTATATCATGACATCAACTTGTAAATAGGATGTCGACTCTTTTGGCAACATAACTGTAGTGCGGTTATTTCCCCCGGATGATTTCACTATGGTACATGCATTGAACAATATTTCAGCAAATGAAAATGTTTCCTTGTTCCTGATT